>JAVCKT010140516.1:0-18017 GCA_032273925.1 Rhynchotus rufescens
GGGATGTGCGGCGAGCTCGGGCGCCGCTGAAAGCACAGCTCCCTCTGCTGCCGGGCGAGGAGAAGGCCGGCCGCCGCGGTGGCCATGTTGGCTGGCGGCCCTGCCCGGCGGCAGGCGGGAGGCGCCGGCCGCCGCTTCCCTCCTCCGTGCGCTGGGACAGGGTGAAGCACCGCCATGCGCCCAACAGGAGCACGAGCCGCCGCTTCGATTCCTCTCTTTCTCGTAGCGAGGCCGCCCCAAACCCATCCCGGCCCCGCCGCACGCAGCCTGGCTGCAGGCCACGCTGCTCCCGGCAGCGAAACCCCCTTGTCCGCCGTGTGGGGAAGTGGGGCTGGTGGCCCCGGCCCGCCGGGCACGGGGGTTCTCGGAGGCGCAAGGAGCGGGCGCCGCGGCTCCGCGGCTCCGAGCAGGGCGCAGCCATGAGCAGGGCGCAGCCGTGAGGGCTGCAGCTGCCCCTGCCGCGTTTCTGAACGCGCCGTGTTCGCGTGGCACAGAAGGTGGCTTTGGCTTCGGCTCTGTGTGTGTGAACACGCGTAAGCATTTGTGTTAGGAATGAGCCCTGCGTAGAACCTGGATCCCTCTTCTGCAGATCCCGGGAATGTCATGCAGGATGTGAGCCCTGAGCCGAGATCTAGATGTGAATTCTGCAGGTAAATTCTGTCGTTGATACTGTGAGCTATAATCCCTTTCTCTGCCCTTTGGAACTTGCTTTTAATAGTGGTGGTGCCCATTCATAGCTGAGTGTTTTCCAGTAACCTGTGTCTTTATAATCGGCTGTATCGAGACCCATTGCTCACGTGCCTGTTGTGCTGTGTTTTAATCCACCTCTGAAACACTATTTTTCATTAATGTCTTCCTGCAACTTTGAAGAGTACAGGTAATATATACACATTTGCACACACGCCAATTTTGCTGGCCTAATGTCACAACGTATGTGTACCAGCTAAAGGGCCATGGGGCAATGTACCATTTACTTTTAGAAAAACAGTGACTTCAGGATTTGTGACATGCTATGTTAATTTATACTTTACAAATAAAAGATGCTATTTTTTATCTGAAAGTGATTTACTGTTAGGAAAAAAACCCCCACAATATTATTCCGCATTTGCATGGAACATCAAGTGTCCAAATTCTTAAGATTTAACCAGAAAAAGGTTAACCAGTGATTGCTCTGCACTGATGTCAGGAAGAGTTAGTGCCTGTACTGCGTGACTGTGAGAGCTGCTCCGAAGTCATGTGAACAGATGTTTTGGATTTGGGTCCAACCTGGTGGAAAAAACAACAGAATAGTCTAAAGAATCTAGTCCCTAGCATTTTCAATCTTTCCTCTTATTATCACATCCCCATACATCCTTAATACACTCTTGGAAACCATTTTTTTTGCAGATATTTGCACTACCATTTTTGTCCTAAGGAAAAAAAAAGACTGTATTCAGCAGTGATTTGGGGAAGGAGGGGTGGTGGGATGGATGGCAAAATCTGGACTGGTTGTATCACTACCATGAAACTGGACTGAAAACTCCAAACAGAAAGGCAAGATGCACTTGGATCCTACGGAGCATTCCCTGGAGACTCTGCGCTGAGCGACACGCAAGTGCAGGAGCAGGAGCTGGTCCCGGCCTGCGGCGCCTGGGCTGCCCCCGCGGCCCCCTGGCAGCAGCGTGTGTCCGGGAGCAGGGAATGGGCTTCCCGCAGACACGGCGCCCTGAGCACAAAGCAGCCGGACACCCCTCGGCCCAGGCCTGGCTCCGCGCGGGGCTCGTCCCCGGTCACGGGGCTCGTCCCCGGTCGTGGGGCTCTTGCAGCCCTGCGGGTGTCAGAGCCGGGACCAAGAGGTGGCTTTGCAAGCCCCACCCCGGCAGACGTGTTAGTAACCTTGGAGTCTCCTTTGTGTGATAAGAAATACCTGTCCGGAGCACGTGGTACACAGCTGTTACACATATTAACTCTGTAGTTGCCTAAGAGTCATTATTCTGAATTGTCTTCATGCCCGTATCTTTAAGTGCCTTTTACTTATCAGTGTTTGAAAGTCCCTATCTGTGTATATTTCCATAAAACTGTAACAAACAACTAAAAGCCCCATAAAACCTCTCAGAAGTCATTGTGTGCTTTCCACATCCTGGTACTTATTACAATGCTAAATAGGCCTTAATGTAGCAACTCTTATGCGTGCACCAAGAGGAACAACAAAGAAACATAAAATACATCTCATGACACAGCTGTCAACAATTAAACTGTGTGAGGCTTTGCTGGTAAAGGTTATGAAGAAGCTCATGGAAATACGAAACAGCTTTAGAAAGCAAGCCCCCAAAATATGTGCCAGAAACCAAGGAATAGATTGCAGATGGCAAATACATGTCTGCATAGACTGTGAGGGAACAATTTGGTTTGATGAAGGGCTGTGCTCTTACCATGAAACTGTGCTGAAGATGAACCGCTAGGCTATAGAGCTGCACTATAAAAAATAATTAAGCATAATTAAATATGTTTGATTTTAAGTGGCGAATCCGTTTTCTGATCAAATGACCAGATCCCACAGATTGCTGGCAGAGAACACTCCTCCTATAAAATTGCTTAATTTTTATAGCATTCCTGTCATCTGCAGACCCTCAGGACCTGCTTTATGAAACAAGAAAGTGCAGCATCATTCCTGGCACTCCACTGTGCCAGACAGAAACCGAAGCGCATCAGTAACATGACTTGTTCAGGGCTGGAAAGCGAATGAGCGGTAGTACTAGGAAGACAGGTAAAAAACCCCTCGCTCTCAGCTTGGTGCCCACAGGGCCTTAGAAGATCATGGCTATCAGAGCGAGTGAGCAAAGAGATAAAAGGGGCAGATTCTCTGAGTCATCACAAGTACCAGCAGCTCGCTCCAGGCTTGTGAGCTGTGCTGGCGGACTGGCCAGCCAGGACTTTTGGACACGGATAAGTTCCCAGTGTTTCAGTTTTTGCCAGTGACCCCTGCAGCGGATCTGCTGACTGCACATGGTTATTAGAGAAGCAGTGAGAACTTCTCAGCTGGCGGAAACAGTGCTCTATGTGCGTCCCTGTTGCCCAAGGCGATTGCAATCAGTGCAGCAGAGCTGTTTTGATTCTAAGGGAAACCTTGCCTCGGATGGAAATTCCCTCCGCATTAAGGAGCGCAGAGGGAGTCAATTTATCCTAGTTCTCCATGTGCTCTGCAGTAGCACGAGGCCTTTGGGCAATGCACAGCTGCTGGAAGTTTGTTTCTGCAGTGCTCAAGTCTGTAGCTTAGTCCTGACCAGAGCTTTAAGAGCTTTGGGAGCAGGATCGGTGCTAGTCCTTCTTTCATCTCCTCTTTCCCTCACAAAGCTTCTGTTATTCCCCTGAATTAATAATTTACTCAGCTCTCTAATGCTGTAGACCAAATTTGCCTGGGGTGACATATCCCATCCAGTGTAAAGGATTCCAACTGGGCTAGAGGTTTTCTAGGTTCCCAGATAAGAATCTGGAATACTTCATGCTGCTGTGGACCTAGAAAACATAAAGGGATGGGGGGTGGAGAGGTGCAAAGTGGGTATCATAGGGCTGCATCACACATGTTTAAAGCTATGTATAAAATAACTTAACTGTAATGTTCCCTCTCAAGAGGCAGATGAGTTAATAGAGGCCACAGACACTTCTCCGTGAGGCCAAACCTGCACATCTTGGGTTCACACCTAAGTGCCTGACTGTTAGCCAGGCTTTTCCAAGCAAAGCTATTTGCACAGAACAGTTCAGCAACGGAAACCACATTCCCTCCTGAGTCATCCGACTATGATTTCTGGCTGGAAGTAACACCAGAAATGCTTGCAGGGATTTCCACTCGGTCTTTGCAAAGATGTTATGTGTGCTGTAGACAGAAAAGGAGGCATTTGGGGGGATAATTCACACACGTGCAGAGGCAGCTAGGGAGATTTGTGAGACACATTTGTGAGACTGTTGCAGTCCCAAATCTGACTGTTTGACTTTGTATTGTAAAACTCAGTTTGCTTTTAAAACAGGTGAATCTTCAGTTGTTACTGTCAAAAATGTTGTGATTTGAGTTGCAACTGTTTTGGAAAAGACATTTCCAGTTTGAAATCTTAGTTTTCATATAAAGTACAGTTCTCTGGGCTGATTATGCTTCAGGTTCTTAAAGAGAAGTCAGATAACTTTGTACATATGGGGACTGGCAAATGACACTTACTAGGATAAATAATAATAATTTAAAAAAAACACTTAAAGAGAGCATTTTGATGATGTTTAAAGCAGTGATGGTTTGTGACACTGACCAAAGTGGCCTTGCTTTAAAACATTAACTTTAAAACATGAATAAACACTAATGGGAGTGGTCTATAGTTTGACAATGAGATGTCAAATCCCCTCAGGGACACTGACACAAAGCAGACTTTTCTGACAGCATTTTCTGTATTGAGGAAGTCAAGAAGAAATGCAAATTTTAAAATTTAATGGAATAACTGATTTCTCACAATACACTTGGACACTTTTTCAAGCAAAGTCAGAATCCTCCTGAGAAGCCACAGAGACAAGAGCAACATGAGGACCAGAGGATGCAAATTAAGTTGTTGGTCAGACCAAAAGCAAACCAGATGCTGAGAAAAGAGTGGGAGAGAGACCTGGCCAGCAGTGTTCATGTGCAGTGGTCAGAGTCTTCTATTACAAGCTGGAGCAGAAGTGTCCTGTGGCTTTTCCAAAAGCATCAACAAAAAGAGATGTATTTATGGATCAGCAGCTGCAGATGTTACACAGAGCCATAAACTACAAATAAAACAGTAGCCATCTCACACCAATTGCATGTGATCACAGCACAGGCAGAGGGCATGCTGAGCCCCGAAAGCCTGCGGGAGTTTTCACATTGCCAGATCCCTCGCAGCAGGGCTCGGACATAGTTTCTCTCTCAGGTAGAAGTGGAGCAGTCTCTTACTTCCCCAGTGTTGTAACTGTGCTGCTGTAGTGGCGATATGTTGGGAATTACAGTTCCCTCATTCTGCATCTCAAAGAACAACTCTCACAACTTGTAAGTAACTTACCAATGAAATAAGGCATGTCCTCCACTGCTTAAATGTGTGACATAGCCTAGTCAGGTCAATGGAAAGACTTCCATGGATTTCGAAACACTCCTTAAAAGAGGACAAAACCTACATTTATACAGACTGGGCCTATTTTCCACTTTGAAGTCCTGATCTGGTGGTCAGCAGCAGATGTGTCCACTTGCTTGCACGTCGATGACACCTCCCCGTTTGCCAGGAAGAGCAGCAGAGGCTGTGCACCACTTGCAGACCTGTCTGCACGTGTGATCAAGTGACACCACATCTCGTGAAGAGGCTCCTGCTGCATCCTCATACCCGGCAGCTGTGGACGCTGTGTGAGAAAGTGGTGACAAAGGGAAATGGGAAATGTGCCTGTATCCAGGCAGCACCTGCTCCTGGGGAAGGAAGCAGGCCTGGCAATAGTGTTAATGTAAACATATATTTAGCTGAGTTATATGGCTTTGCAATCACTGAAGCAAGGGACAGTTTGAACATTCATATCCATCATCTTCCGTGACTGAAAGCAGATTAAGTGATTTAGGAGGAGATTGCCATGTTCCCTTCACTAGTTTCTTTAGGCCAGAATTGATGTGTGTGTAATTTAGGCTCCTTGTGTAGAGCTGCACAGGTTTAGAAGCTGCTCTCCGCACGAGAGCTAATTCCTCCTCAGATATTTCTGCAGACATTCTTTGATTCTAAACAATCTCATTTTAATATTTTAACACCTCTTAAATAGATGATGCAGTCCATAACTTTCCAAGTCCTGAGTTCCAAGTTTCTCATGGTCATTTTCCACAGAAAGCCACAATTCCTTGCTGGGACACCTTCGCCCAGTGTCACAAGTCAAGTGCAGTGGTCTGACAGGCCCATCAGCAGCTCTTCTGCCTGTTATGTATCAGCAGTCCTGGAGATGCTCCAAGGACACCCGTATCATGTAGCAGTGAACACGGTCACTGACTCATGTGGGGAACAAAAGGCCTCCACCTTTTGCTTTGCTCCTTACTAATCTGTGGAAAGGACTCATGAAAATGGAGCAGCGACTTTAATCCCGACCTGAGCAGGAATAAAGCAATGCTGGAAGAATGCAGGAAGAATCCTGGTGATTACTAGACTGCCCTTGGGGCTCGGGCAGGCAGCTCGAGGTGTCGCAACTGCCGCCCTGGACCAAGGCCGGGGCTGGGCTTGGGGCAAAGCTGCAGTCACAGGGATGGAGGGGGCTTTGCTGGAACCTTAGTCCTAGTTGCATGTTATTATATGTTAGCATCAGCACAACCACGCAGCCTGGAGGACCATCTCGGGGAGCAATCCTGCAAGCCTGGGAGGGCCCCAGGAGGCATTTTTCACTCTCTGGAGACATCAGATAGTTTCTGGGATTTTTTTCCAGTAGGATGCTTTCTCAGTAGGAGAAAACAAAATATGACAAGCACTGCCTCAAACTGGAACATTTCACTTAGAAATATAAGTGCTAATACTTAGAAATGTAAGTGCTAATACCGCTTTGCCATTAAATGCATTTTATTGCCATTAAACAGCAGTGTGCAGAGGCGGTGCTGACCAGCAGCGTGACCGTGGCGAGGGGCGGCAGGAGGGCGCAGGGCCTGCGTGACGCTGCAGGAGGGCCACGCAGCAAGGGCCGGGTGCCCGCGTGCCCGCGGCTGCTCCGGGAGGAAGGCCCGGGCGCGGGGAGGAACGCCCGGGCGCGGGGAGGAAGGGTCCGGGCGGCAGGAGGAAGGCCCGGGCACGGGGAGGAAAGGCCCGGGCGCGGGGAGGAAGAGCCCGGGCGGCGGGAGGAAGGCCCGGGCGCGGGGAGGAAGGCCCGGGCGGCCGGAGGAAGAGCCCGGGCACGGGGAAGGAAGGCCCTGCCCGCCGCCGCCGCCGCCCTGCTCCTCATGGCCCGGCCCGCCCGGCGCTGACAAAAGCCGCGGTTCCGCACGGCGCCTTTGTCGCAGCCTCTGCAGTTCGGTTTGTGGGTCCCCTCTAGTGGCGCTCAGCGCCTACTGCGGTTCTGCTGCCTGTGGTCTCTGCCCTGGTTTTCTTTCTGCCCTACCCTTTCACCTGAAGGTTCAGGGTATTCTTCCTTTCCTTTCCTTTCCTTTCCTTTCCTTTCCTTTCCTTTCCTTTCCTTTCCTTTCCTTTCCTTTCAGTTCCTTTCCTTTCCTTTCCTATCATTACCTTTCCTTTACTTTCCTTTCCTTTCCTTTCCTTTCCTTCCCCTTCCCCTTCCCCTTCCCCTTCCCCTTCCCCTTCCCCTTCCCCTTCCCCTTTCCTCCCTCTTCTTGTCCATTCCTGTGATGTCTTTCTGTCTTTGTCTCTGGATTTTCTCACAACTTGCACATGTTTAAGAAAAATGTAATTCACTAAGTGCCAGTCAATACAAAGGGTTTTGGTGCTTTTCACTATCAAGGGAGGACTCCACAGCATATAATTCCCCCTTGACTGAAGCAGGAGATGGAATGAAATGTGCTGCTACTGGCACTGGAAAACCCCTGAAGAAACCCTGCTCTCCTGCATTTTACTGTCTTTCAGGCCATATATTCACTAAATCTTGTTTGAAGAATTACATGCAGCTATTCAAGGACTATAGAAATCTGAGGCCAGTTTTCCTTTAATTTTGACCCAACTTCTGTAGACCACCACTTTATCCCAGAAATATTGATAGAAAAAAATGAAGTCACTCTTAGATAAGACCCCAGTTGTTGCACGAGATAAAACAATAAAGCAGTGAGCTAGCTATTGGTAAAGACGGAGGACTCGGAGCGGCGATGCTGTCTCCAGCTTTGAGGCGCCTCCACAGGCTGCAACCTAGCTGTTCTGGTTTTGCATTCTTGACATTTTTTAGTGGCCTGACTAAATGAAAAACTTGCAGATCCATCTGCAATAATGAAGCAAACTCAGCATTAAATAACCCCACTTTGAACTGCACTGAGTTGGTCTCCTGGTATAATGGACAGCACGACTTCTGCCATTCTGCTCCTGTCAATCTCTCTTTGTCTTCTGTCACTAATCCTGCATGTCTATTTATCCATTTTTTATGCACTTCATCTTGAATATATTCCTGAAATGGTGGTTTATAATGGACCTCAGTGTCCTGGCCATAAGTATAGCTTCACATTTTTATAAAAATGACACGGATATGAAAATGCAGAATCTGTTCCTATGACTATTCTTACCATGGAAATGGTTTAAGAGAGGGAGCACTGACTTGGGTGTCTGGCATATTTTAATGTGTGCAGAGCATGCAGGGCTAGCACGGCTTCTTATTACAGACTAGGAAGAAGCATGAATGGGAGATGATTTTATTATTTTTTCAGTCAAGACAAATCAAGAATATGAATTGCTGAACTGTCATCAAATTCAATAACTGCAGCACTCAATTAAGCCTCCAATTTTAGTTTCATGATAATGATGTTGCCTGCAATGTCTCCCTCTGAGAAGCAGGTGATGCTGGTTTGAAACGCAGTTTTGGTTATTGTGCACAGCTGCTTGGGATGGTTATCCCATCCCTCTAAGCTGGCACCTGGCATGGAGATCAGCCCAAAGGCAAAGCAGAGGCTGGGGCTGCAAGTGCCTTGTCCTGCAGAGGAGGGCAGGAAGGGCTGGTGCCTGCACATCTGCATAATTTAAGGTAAAACAGGGTGGTATTGGTGGCTGATAGTGCACTCTGTTTTTCTAAGTTCAGGGGAGCTGGTGCAGGCAGCCGAACATGCTGCTGGCTGCAGCCTGGGGGAGATGTCGTGTTCCTGGGAGTCGGGAGTCTGAGCTGGACTGTCCTGGGAGTTGGGGGATCCCCAAGATCTGGGGGTCCTGTAGCTGTAGGCCCAGGGGACTTGGGAATCTTGGGAGCTGGAGGGTGGTGGAGGCTCAGGGGACCTGGATTCGGGGAGGACTGTGAGTTGGGGGATCCCGGGAAGTCAGGGGCGCTCGGGGCCCTCAGTGGCTCCAGGGCACTCCGGGTTCCCGGGGCTGGGAGGAGACCCTGTTCGGAGCGGCCCTGCTCCCTTCCCGCCCACCTCGCTGTCCCCCGCTGCCCCGTCCCGTCTCCCAAGGCTGGTCCATGCGGCTCGGTGTGTGCAGCGCAGGGCAGGGCCGAGGCCTCGCGGCGCTATCGGTAGCCCCAGAGAGGCGCTGGCCACACAGCGCCATGAACAAGTCGTTCGGCTTTCTGCTTTCTGGTATTTCGTGCTCGGTGGGATCACGTGCAAATCCAACCGGAGCGAGGAGTTGTTCCTGCCCCTGGGCACTGCTTCCCAGACAGTCCCTTACAAGTTGCAGGCAAGATCCTGTCCTGGAATGGCTCGGAATCTTACAAAGTTTATCTAAAGCACTGAAAAATTTTAAAAAATAAATAAGATAAATGAAAAAATTAGAGACCGCTAACTCTCAGCTGTGTAATAGGATAATTCCTAGGCTGCATTTCAAAGCACGCAGGTGCTCTCTGGAGTGAGCGCAGTGGGGAGCTGGGAGGTGCTGGGCCCTGGACGTGAGCGTGCGGCACCCAGTGCAGCCCCAGGGCGGCAGCGCTCGGCACCTCCCTCGGTCTGCAGCGCCGGAAAGCTTCCACAAAAAACAATGCCTTGTTTAAACACATTTAATGTCAGTGAGCTGGATGCACAGCACAGGCTTTCTGACTTCAGAGATTGATTGCACTGCAGTCATTTTGACTTATAGCAGCTGACTTTTATTTATAGAGAAATATTCTCCAGCGAGTTTGCAGTGAAGCACCGCAGCAGCCTTTTAAATAGTAGCACTGGCTCTGCCCGCCTTGTTGCACTCCCACCGCCGCAGAGGATGCACACGCGGGATGGGAGGTGACAGCAGTTGCCATAACAGATTTCCCCAAAGAAAGCAAATTTTTCTGAAGCTTCAGAAATAACCCCAGGCTTATGCCATTTTTGAGAAATACATCCAAGATGGTGATGACATCTAAGTCCTCATAGCTTTTTTGAATGTTTAAGAGCTTTGTTTTCCAGAAGAAAATCCTCTCTGAGCATTATTTGTGCTGGACTGAACTTCAAACAAAATTGCTGTTAGGAATGACAGCAGACTTTGTATGAGATGTAGCACAGCCCTGACAAGGAACGGATAATCCCTCATCCTTAAACATACGTTCTGTTTCTGTTGGCAGTATGCAGACTTCTAGGGATTGCACCAGGTACCCTGGACACAACACTTCAAAAGCACCACTGAAGAAACGTCTATGCAAATCTCCTCCTTCAAAACTTCTTAAATAAGTAATATGAGTGGGCAAATATGTTGCAGCCTGTTGAAGCTTCAAGTAGAAAAATGTCCAAAAGTAAAAAGAAGATGGAGAGTATTTTTAACTGTCACACAGACCTGGAAATGGTATCAACTGAGGGAATATAGTGATTATTCTTGTGGCTTAATTTTCCTTTGTTAATTTATCTTTCAAGTTAATCAAAGTTTCAAAGTACCAAACCAAAACTCTTTCTAACGTTTCTGCAAAAGTGATTGGCAATTAGTCATGAATGAGTAATCAACACTTTGACAGAAAAAAAAGTTTAAATTTGGGTGTAAATATGAATAACAGGGTCTCTTTTATGAGTGCAAGCAGGCTGTCCTGCTGTTCTGCTGTATGACAGTATTTCTGCCCAGAGCCCAGGACTGTGCCCTGTAAAACCTCCATTTATGGGACAACTGAAGCTTGGGTTTGCAGCACTGCTCAAGAAGGGCTTGCAAAAGGAGGCCCCAAGTTCAGCCCTTGACTGTAACATGATGAGCCACAAATAGTCAGATTTTCCATCTGTTAAATAATGGCATGCCATGCACTGCAGCCCTTGGCTAGCTAAATATACTGCACATTGGGAACGACCTGATGGGATCACCATCCATATTTGACCCTGTCTATATTAAAATGACCGTGACCTCTTTTTCTAGCACAGCTGCACTGTGAACTCGATTCACTGTAGCAGAGTGCTAATAAATTAACTTACTGTGGGCATTTTCTTTAAGGTGCAGAGGCTTCTAATGTTCATTCTTTCCTACCCAGCAGCCTGTTGCTGCTCGAGTCCTCTGCGTCCTGGTGACTGGAGCGGCTGCGGCTGGGCAGGTTCCCCCTCTCCGCTGAACAGCCCCAGGTGCCTGGTAATGGGGATCGCCAAGGGTCACACAGGTCTGCACGGAGCCCGTTTTATTTACACATTCCTTAGATTTGCCCTCAAGCCCTTCTAGTTCTAGTGCCATTAACCAAATATGCTAAAAAGCAGCATCTGTACAAACAGTGAGTGAGGTGTCAGGTTTCTTTTCTTCCTAGTTGTTAAAAAAGAAAAAAGCAGTTAATGGTATTAGTGGAATCAGATGTTTCATATGATTGGGGAAGGGGAGGCTCTGTTACATCCTTGCAATTCTGTAGCTGCATCATACGCACTTAAAACTTTTCTACTATTTGTCTGTGCTCTGAATAAATTACCCTGAAATGAAAGTAGAACTGGATGGAATTCAGAGCATGTATCTGAGGAGAGATTGCTGTAGTTTTCCTTTTTACATCCCAGACAGGGATGAAAAAAAATGAGATTTAATATTTTTGCATGGGAATAAAAAATCCAAACAAGGCATGAATATCTTTTTTACTTAAATAAAACATTTAAACAGTCCCAGAACCAGACCGCTCATTGAGTTGACTTCAAAGTCAGTTTCCATGTGGAGCCTCTTCCCTGTTAAGTTGCATTTTTCAGCTAATACTTCAGGAACCTAAATCTCTGCTAGTGTCAGGATCCCTAGAGAGAGGTCAGCAATTCCCATGGCACAGAGAGCGCGTTGGCTGTGCAGACATCTGCGCCGCATTAGCAGAAACGTAATCTGTGCGGAGCCCGGCCCGTAGTGAGGAGTGGAAGCGCGAGCTGCCGCTGCCATGCGATACTCGGGGAGGGAGACGAGCGCGACATTTGTTTGAACTGACACATAACAGAGATTTGCAGAATAAAAAAGAAGAAATCAAGTGAGTCGCTCCCATTTTCTGAGGAAAAAGAGAGTCATTTTCCAAAAAAAAAAAGTTATTACATCGTTTTGTAGAAACTAGCTTTTAATCAGAAAATATTGTCAATAGGATACTTAGATACAGCATTTTGCAAAATTAAATAAAAAGCTTGCTTGTTTTATTTAATCCAGATCTAGGTATCTTTACACATCAGTGTCACTATGTGGCACTGTGTGAAATTATCCCATGCCGGCTCCAGTCACGGAGCGTGTCCATCACTTAAAATCCAAGTGAGGCGACTGGAGACATTGAACAGCTTAGGAGCATTTCATATAATCTCTCTTTTCAGCCGGCAGTCTGTCCCGATGTCTTCAGCGGTCTTGCAAGCCGAAGGGACACGTTTATTCATCTTCCCGACCGGCAGCGCTGTGAGTGAGCAGCTCCCCAACCCCTAGGGACTGGCGCCACGTTGGCCTTTCAGGAGCGCTCAGCGGTGCCGGCAGGTCAGTAGCACGACTGCCGCGTCGAGCCGTTGAACTCAACCTTCACTATCTCATGAACCATGTAAGGAGGGGAGGAAGGGGACTTTCTGATTCTGAGAAATACTATTTTGATAAATAACCAGGTTTAACTATTACAGGAAATAATAGTTTATATATATATATATATATTTTTTTTTTCTGTTTTGTATTCTACATGAGAAATTCGGGTCCTGGAATTATGTGTGATTATTCCAGTGGAAAAAGTAGCATCCTTAAGGGCCCCAAGAGGTTTTCTAGCAAAATCTAGACAGGCTTAACTTTTCTTAAATGCTTATAAGACTAGGAAAATAGAACAAGCTTACTTTTGCTCCCCAGCATTTCAGGCCTTTGCTCTGCTTTATAAAGAAGCAAGATGCGGGACAAGGCCAAATTCTGGAAGATGTATCTGTGAAAGGCTTGTGATGTATTTGTGAACATAGGGATGTTTCTGGGGGAATTTTATGTTAAACCTTGGTCTAGGTTTCTTAATAGATTCATTCTTTCATAAACCACTTCTTAAACTGCAGTTTTCTTTGCAACTTTGCAGTTACGCGGCGAGCTCAAGTATTTGCAATAATAATCTCAGTACGTTCAGCATGGTGTGGAGCTTTAGGGTGTCACCTTATACTTTGTGAGAGTTCTTAAACACTTCTGAACTTTCAAACTAGATTCATGTAATTGATTATTTACTGTTGAACTCAGCATGGAACACAGAACAAAGCCTAAAACTAGGGATGCTCTTGGCTTAAGCAGTAAACACTGACAGCTTTTTTAATATAGCCTGTATTTTAGTTGTGGATGCTTAAAATTCTTCTTATGTTTCTGTTTCCAGCTATTTCTCTCTCTGCTGTGGTTAGCCCTAGATTGTACATTGGAATGAGCAACATGCAGCGATCTAAGACTTTTGATAAGCTTCCCCAGACCAGTTTAATGCATATTTTGTAGAAAAGTGTACGTATTTGTAACAGTGCCATGGAGTGTTTCCCTTGTGCCCTTCTGCAGGTAGCCAGGAAGCCGCCCATCCCTGCCCTGTGTTGGGCTCCCTGCAGGCGCAGCCCCGGCCCGGGCACCACGAGCGCCGCGTGTGGCTCCGTGTGCGACCCGCGGGCGCTGGGCTCTGCCCGCGCACAAAGCGGGCCCCGGGAGGTGCTTCAGCACAGGGCCACTGAGATGCTGGGTAGGAGCACGAGGCTACAGGCCATAGCCTTGGATCCGCATGGTGACAGTTTGCACAGTTCCTAAGGCACATTGTTAATTTCTCATGTACTTTGAAGTATTATCAATACGTTAAGATATTCAGGACTTGGAGAAATCTGCAAGTTCTTTTACACTGTTTGAAAATTCACCTTTTTCATATAAAATATATCTAGTGTTTTGCTGATTCCAAAGAGAAATGTATTCAAAGCTATAAATGCAACAACCAATAAATAGAATTATAATTGCATACTGAAAGAAGAAGAAAAGAACACTACTGTAATGATATATGGGCAGAGCTGGTACAAAAAAGAGTCTTTATTAGGGACAAAATGAGACAAATGTCAAACTTTGTACTAGTGTTTCTTCAAGAGTAGCACTTAAGTAGTTCTTTGCTTACAGAAAGGAGCCACAGAAGGTTTGTATCAAAGTAACCTTAGCCTAAGTTATTTGTATAAGGAGCAGATAAACATCTCTTTTTGGAATTTTGCAGATAGGCTTATCAGATATGATAAATGTGGCCCAGAAGTAGTGGCAGCCTTCACAAGATGCTCTTTGTCCCTGGGCCATTTACTGGAGAACACAGTGTCCCAAGGGGGCACTGGGACTATAGTTGCCTGCACTGAGTGCCAAAAAGGAGAAATGTTCAAATTACTGTGCTCACTAGGGTGCATGGGTCAGGGTAAGGTGGCTTGTGACCAGCGCTTTCCAGTGAGCACCGAACATCTCTGAACTGAAAGCCAAAGGCTGCCAGTTTGCACATGCAGGTGGACGACAGGAAGGAGTTTTCACTCTGGACCCCCTTCTCCCACCCGCTAATTACAGGATTTTGCTCGGTGTAGGTTCTCTTTGATTGCACCTTAGTGACACGCATGGGCCTGCTAGCCCTGCTGGACTGCTGCAGGTCAGGAGGAGCAGGCCAGGCTGGCTGGTGTCTTGCACCCCATTGGAGCCCCTGGCTGCTCTGGTCCCTCTCGTGACCTAGGAATCGGTGACGTTTTCGGGAAGGGGCCGGGACAGGTGACATGTGCTGCGTTTCACAGCGCTCGCCTGCGCTGGCCGAGCAGCGGTGGCTGCTGAACAAAGGGGCTCTGGGCAGCCCTGCAGCTGCAAGGGCTTTGCAGCTAACAATGCAACATCTGCATTGTTTCCACATGGCGCCTTCTCACTTCCACAGCAGAGACCGTTTCCAGTGGTCGTGCAAAGGGGTAGGTGAATATTGCAGTGCAACAAGTCAAGATCTGCAAAGAGAGATCATTTTTTCAGGCTACTGTTTGGTTATTGGTCATGAGAGAAGCTGCTGCAAGAAGCACAGATGCAACAATGCAGTTGACAGGCACAGAGAGTCTCTGACACCAAGTCTTGCCCCCGGGATCTGTGGGATGGTGCTTGTCCTGCAGCCAGAACAGGTGCTTTTCCTGCTTTTACTTCTCCAAACTGATGGAAACCTGTAAACTGCTGCCAGCAATCAGCTCTGCTCCTGCCAGTTTGTCAAGAAGGCAGAACTGGATTTCAGAAAAAAAAAAAGAAAGGCCCTTGGAGGTGACACAGTCACCTTGGAACTGCCATTGAAAAGGTCAGAGGGTGCCCCTGGCTATGGAAAACTTGATGTGTTTGCATTTTTCCTGCAACCCCAGCACTAAGGTACAAGGAAAGCTGAAGTGTGGCAGGAGAGAAGCCGTGGAGAAACTGAGTTGTATTCAGACTACACAGTAATAAAGCTATGAAAGGAAAGAAATCAAGAAATGGAGAAGTTTAGTAGTGATCTGCTCTTAGTAGACATGAATTTTCTGATTAAGCCATTGATTTGGCATCCAAGAAAGCTTTCCACTCATCTCACTTCAGGTAGCATAGGTAATCTCTATGTTTCAGCTCCCTTTTATTCTACATTCTGGATTCTCCTTTTCCTTTTCATAAAAGTGCTTGTTTTCTGCTGTAGTGGCTGGTTTTCTCCAAGAGTACAGAGAAGGGATTATTAGGGAGTGATTATTCCATGATACTGTGCCGGTTATGTTAGCAAATTCTTTTCTAAAAAGAGGTGTCAGATTGTTTAGCCAGTTGAAGCAATCCAATTGACAGGAGAATAACTTAACTCAATAAGCAGAATTTTTAAAACACTGTAGTTCTTTGTTTAACAGCCAAAGTCTATACAATTAGCTCCAGTTCTGAAACAATCTCCCTCCTCACCTTGCCTGTATTATCCTCCCACCGTTTTGCATGTCACTGCCTCCTATTACTGCATTATTTTGCCTTGGAGTTCAGTTCACACTGCATCTGCTCTAGAGCCTCCTGCTGCCATCTTTTCATCTGGAGTCATCTTAATCCATCTTCCGGAATTAAATATAGGGCGGGAAAGGTTGTAGGTGCCTCAGTGTCCCAGGTACCCTGGTTCCACTCTCTTGTGCCCGGTGCAATAATTCACTTCTCTCTGAAGGAAGTGCCAGGTGTCTGTAAAATAATCCTGAGCTGGAATGTGGGAATTGTGCGCTCGGATGACACAGGGATCTGTCTCGCTCTATGTATAGATGCAGCCAGACAGGGGGTCTTGCGTGGTGCCGGGCTCTTTGATGGCAGAGCTGGCGTGAAGCAGCTTTGCAGGACTTGGGTGTTGGCTCCATTCTAAGTGAACCTGAGTTCCTTTGGCATCTTATAGAGAGGGAGATTAGTCAGGCCCAATGAACTGAAAGATCAGAGCAGTGGGACCTTGTTCAGATTGGCTTCATAGCCCAAACCAAGACTTCTAAAGGTATCATTAAAGCGCTAATAAATGGCATTATTCTTATTTTAGAAATAATGATGAGAAATGCATTAGTCTTACATATGTAGTGGCAAATCCTGTGGCCCTTATTAACCGTGATTGGTAACTCCTTCCGAGGGCAGTCTTCCCGACTGGGTACAGTGCTAATGAGCATGAGGAAAGGCAGGGAGCCTCCATAGGACACCCAGCCCTACGGAGTGGCACCCAGCACCCATGTCTCAGTGTGGTCAAGGTACAACTGCGACCAGCGTCTCTTTACCGCAATTCCTTCGCTTGCTTTTGCAAATTTGCTTTCTTAGTGTTAACTCAGTTCAGCTGCTGTTGAAATTAAAGGTGAAATTGCATTATAATCTCTGTCTCTTTCCTTTTACACTGTAATTCGGTTTATCATTTGCTTTCCATTTCAGTTCTGCTCTTTTCTACTTGGAGTATTTTTAATAGCTTGTATGGTAAGAAAACCCACACATGAAGAAAGGAAAGAGGAAGTAAATGGAAGGCAAACTGCACACACATCAATTTAATTCTTCTGGGGAAAGGCTGGCCCGCCTTCTTCAGGAGTCCAGGCCTGCTGCAGAATGCAAAATAGCAAGCAGAACACTAAAACAAAGGTTAACATAGGGAACTTGGTGGCCTAAATATAGACAATTCTGCCCCTCTCCAGTGACTTACAGTAATAAAGACTATTTTACAGCCAGCACAATTTGGCCAATGCCCAAAATATAACAAAGAGATCTGACAGTGGGGATTACAGCTAGAAAATGTGGCTTTCTATTTGGCACAGCTGTCATATTATCCTAAGCCAGTTACTTCCCTTTAATCCTAATTAATACCCGTCTTCTCCGGGACGCGGAGCCGCTGTCCGGTGCGCGGCGCTCCGGGGCCTGGCGCTCTCCCGGCACCGGCGCTGCCGGCAAGACGGTGCCGGCGCAGGGCTCAGCGCCGTGTCCTGCCCCTAGGGAAGCAGCCTCGGGGTGGGGGGAAAGGGCCCCGTTTGGTGCAGGCTCCATGGACAGCCCGCTCGGGGTTGTTCCGTGGGTGCTTGTTCTTCATACAGCCTTGGAGAGACCATCGTCCAGCGTGGGCTGCATTTGGTCACCAAAGCACTAAGCAATTTAGTATGTTATTAATTGCATTATTATGTTAATAATATGTTATTAATTAACCACATTACTGCCGTCTCTTTCAAGGATTGCCGGGGAGATGTCATACCTCAGAAACCTATCCAGCCTTCTGGAAAGCACTTGCTTCCAAAACTGGTAATTAAAGTGGTAATTAAAATGATTAATACACTAATCATAATATTACCTATACTCTTATTTATAAATTAATAATATTTTGTGGGAGGGAGGGACGGATGCAAGCTGAAATATACCATCTGGATCCCGCGCTCTTTTTGCTGGTGCTGATATTCATGGTGATTGTTTTATGTCTTACATGGCATTTTGCAAATCATGTGATTTACCGCAGTTTGAGAACACACATGATAAATATAAATTATTAAATGTAACTGACTTTAAAGGACATTTTATCTTTAAAAATAACTACTGCAAATATTGTGCAATATATTTTATAGATTT
>JAVCKT010140615.1:0-15007 GCA_032273925.1 Rhynchotus rufescens
ATTACACAGATAACAGAACTTCTAATTTGTGAGCAAAAATCTCATTCTGTTTGTTTTTATCCTTGAAAGTCAGTGACGTGACCTCCTTTGCCATCAGTGGTGCAGGGGCAAAAGCTCTGTCAGATTTATGCAGGGAAGTTGGGCAAAAACGCAGACTGCTTGAATGTAAATCACTTAATGAAAAAAACAAATAACAGGAGAAAAATCTGCCACATCAAAATGAACTGCAGAGACACCGTTGGAAGGGATGCATTTTATCATCTGCCAAGACTTCCAGGACAGTGAATCCTTTCCGGAGTTGACTCTCCAGGCCAGGAGACAGACTGGGAGACATCCCAGTACCATCTCCCATCCCAGGAGACAGACACTGGAATTTAGAGCTCTTTGGAAATGTTGGGCAGAGATTGTGTCAGCTATTTCCTTCAGTGAAGCTTCAGTGATGAGTAAGGAGGGAGAAGCTTCCAAAGCTCAGATGTCTCCGAGTTTCATGGGGCTCTAAGCTTCTCTTTCCCTCCATCACTAGTAGAGTTAAATAACTGTCCCTGTGTCCCTTAACACAGCAAGAAGGGTAGAGAGAAGACTTGTGGTGTAGAATTGTAAAAATAATAATAATAAATGAGAGAAAAGGATGAAGCTGTGGAGGAAAACCAGGCAGGAAAATACAACCTGGTTTAAATGATGAGTTTGAATATGCAAGCTTTCATGTTACTTAATTGTACTTTGAATATAAAAGGGGGCTCTAGCAATGCACAGCATTGAATAATTTCTCTATACTGTCTGTGTTTTATTTAGCTTTGGGATTTGTTCTCTTTAGCTTCTGCTGTCTGGCAAATAAGCTTAGAATTCATTTAAAATAACTAAAATTAGAGTTTGCATGGTAGTTAGCTGCTGCTGGCTACCCTAGAGAAAAATAATTTGAATTCTGACCTGAAAGAAGGCTGAGTCATGTGTAAACTGCTAGTTTTCTGCTGAAGGCAAAAATGTTCTTGAATAGAAACTATGACTGGTTGATTCCTGAAGGCAATCTGGGCTGGGAAGGAGATCCAATGCCACTAAGTACAGCCTTGTTTACTGTTGAGAGCAATTTGGGTGGCTAGAGAGATATACAGACATACTTTTGTATATTCAATTGGAAGAAGTGCTTTTGTATCAGTGGGAACTCTGTAAGACGGCTTTGCTTTTCACAGCTCAAATCTTAATTACAGAATTAATTTTAATGAAAAAGCAGATGCATTTTTTGAGAAATTCATATTAGAAAAGGGTCTATTAATTGAGAAAACATTAAGAAAATGTACTAGCATATAAACTAGTGATAGGTGTAGAATTGATAATATTGAAATGCCAGTGCTTATCTGTTGCTGAATGGAATCTGCTTCCAAAGTTTGTCCTCTGCCAGGCTGCAATGATTCAACGTGCACCAGGAAGCTGCCTTGAAGTCTATCCTGGCCGTTGGTGTTGACACTGTCTTTAGGATTACTATAAAAAATATTTTGTATTATTTGTGTGATTAAGATCTTCTGTTAACAATATGACAAAGGGTACACTGAAGAAAAAGTGTATAGAGGAACTAAAATGCTCAGAATTATTTGCCATTGGTTTGTGATGTAGGAAAATAATTTGTTTTTAGCAAAATTGAAATCTCCTAGGCTTAACTGACTTAACTTGATTGAGCATTCAGCTAAAACTCAAACTTGAGAATGAGTTTTCTGTGAAGTTAATCTCCTCTAAAAGATGAAATAATATTAAAAACTCTTCAGCAGTTTAGTTTAAAAGCACATTTGGACTGGAGATTAGAATTTGACACAGAACCAGACCCTGGTTAAATTCATCAGACTTATTTAACTGCCATAGTTTTTATGGGAGCTCATCTAATCCCTATTCAGTTCATGTGATGAAGCATATTAATAGTCAAAATTGCTATACTGACTGGGGAAGCAAAGAGTTTTGAGTTGGTGATAAGTAGCTTTCCAACTTATCAAATGGAAGATCCTCCATTTGGTAAGCTTGGATCCTCCATTTGATAGCTTGGAAGTACAATAAGACTGGAAAAGTTTTGGCATTTCCAAATCAAGCAGCTTTGGTCAGTAACTGTCTGCTTCTTTCTGACTCCTAAGAGTCCTTTAGACAAGTCAACTTGCAACCCAGTGGCTTCAATGCTTGCCAAAGAACTGAGCGGTGTATTTTTGATCCAATGACCTGAGTCATTTTATAGCTTTTCGTAACAGAGTGCAATGGCTATGGGTTTTGGATTATAGGTGTTTATTTGCAGCTTTACTTCCTATAATTTTGGTGCTTATTGTTTAATAATTCTTTGTAATGGGAGCTCTTGTCTATACCTTAGTGTGAAATTCCAGCATACAGATTAAGGTGGTGATAGGAGACTGAGCTGGTAGGCTGCTAATTTTGGTCTCCCAGAAGTGCATGGGGTTCATCAAGAAGTTGTTTTTCTATACCGAGGAAAAGAGGGTGGAAATACGACACTCGTGACTAGAAGCGAACTGAATAGTAATTTTTACCTTGGTCTGGTTCTGATGGGTTTCAAAGATTTATATTCTTGAAAATCTTAGTTGACTTACTGAGTCCTGTAGATATACAACCATGAGTTCAGGATCATGATTTTTGTCTGTGTAGCTCTGTTACAACTGAGCAAAATGTAATTGCAGAGTGAGTCACATCAAGGACACGCACAGCCCTGTGTCGATGGAAGCGATGATGGTGCCGCGCCATCCCGAGAGCTACAGGTAACGAGTGCTGGGCTACCAGGCACTTGCAGTGTAATTCGTGCTGTTTTGCTAATTAGGTGATGATTTGCTAATTATGTGACTTAGGACAACATGCCAAGTCAAGGTTTGTTCTCCACACTCTCCCTGTTACTGAGCCATTAACTGTTTTGCAGTTATGGAAGTGTTATGACGTCCCCTTGCTTTTCTCTGTATTCCATCTCCTGTCACATTGCCCTTCTACACACTGTGCTTGTTCCTGAAGTAGTCTCTTCTCCACCATAGTAAGAGGTCTGAGAAGCCCTCAGACCTGAGAGAACTTTAGTCTTAAGAACAGGAAGACAAGGAAGGAAGGGAAGGCTGGCTGCACAGCTGTTGCACAGGTTGGTGTGGTATAGAAGAATTGGCATTTTATTATTCATATGTGGCACTTTCTTTGTATCTGTGTAAGAAAGAAATATTGTTTGGGATATATTGACCGAAATGTTTGGAGGTATGTGAAGGAAGTGAGTATTTGATCTCAGCACAGAGAAATGAGCGTCCAAGCCAGACATCTAGACTGTAGAAGTGTTTCAAGAATCCTAGCTTAAAAATTAATTTCAGCAATACTTCCATGCACGTTGATTCCTTACAGTCTGCAAGTACTTCCCTGCAAAATGCCTCAATGGTCACTAAACCTAATACTAAGGCGTGAAAGTCCTCTTATCATTTGACCTGGTGCAAGGTGTACTGAGCTTTGGCTTCTGAGTGCAAGACAACCCCATGTTTTCTGCCCAGGATGTTCCAAGAGCCTTTCCTCTGTGTCTACAGCTTTTATTTAGATGTAAATTTACTATTTTCACTGCTCATATAGAGGAACCATGATCAGAGTTGGCCTTGCTTGTGATATTGTGCAATGAAAATAACTGGATTAGGCAGTGACTGTGTAACCGCTCTGCTCCTGATGGGCTTTCCTGCCTTGTTTTTTAAATGCTGCTGGTAGAATGCATTCATTACATCTGAACACTAAAGGAGAAATTCTCATGATAATTGGCTATAAAAAATCACACTAGAACATTGGTGTTTTTTTCTTCCTGCTGTATGAGCTAACATATCAGTTTAGTAGTTTTTATGGGATAGCCAGCTAATGACTCAATTACTGCTCCAGAGCTGCACTTCTGTTACAGAGAGATGCCATTGTTGAGCTTGGAAAAATGTTATTTGAATGCAGGAGAGGAAGATATTAAAAAAAAGCTCTCTGCAGTTTGGGCTGGAACAAGGCTCATTGTTCATCCCATAATGTTATTACATTTGTGCCACTTTATAACATGATATTGATCTTTTTTCTCCACTATACTCTCTGAGAACATTACAATTCCACTAAATGGGGGCTACTAAAGAAATAAAGCAAAAGAGAACATTGGTGTCTATTAAATTATGTTGCTAATGGAAGAAATAGTTCACAGCAGAAGAAACAGTGCAGAAATAATCAAACCAAACAAGCATCCACATAAACCCTAGCAAGTTGCCTTTAGACAAGGGTATATTGCTTGTGTTCCCAAATACTGAAATAAAAGGCCAGCAAACTATCAAGTCACAAGACAGATGCTTTCTGTTCCCGAAAAATGAAATGTTTTAATTGTTAAAATGGATGAATTTGCTAAATTTGACTTCCTTTTTTATCTAGTCCTGAGGATTTTGAGCCTGTGTACTGTACCTTGCTGGTTGATGGGTTTGAGCAGGTTTGCTCATGTGTGGTTAGGATTTGAAATGAAAATGGCCTATTGTCAAAAGTTGTTTTGCTCTAGCTCATGTAAAGCCATGTAATTCCAAATTAAACTGCAGCACAATGTTTGTTATGCAGAAGTCAATTTTTGCTCATGTATTCAGGCCTAAAAAGAGTGACTGCCTGAGGTAATGAACATGTTTTGCCATTTGTCCTAAAATTAAAAATAGCAATATTATCTTACCCTGTAAAGAGCCCTAATAGTTTGGAGACAGCAGACTGAAGTGAGACCTAGAAAACCTTCCTGGATTTTCTGGATACGCTTTCTGATTCAGGCCAGGTAACATCACAACCTGATAGTTTGAGCATCTTCATAAAATGGGCATCTGAGATAAATTTCACCTGCTGCAGCTTTGGAACAGTTTATGCAGTGACCAGGTGTGTATTCTCACATGTTACTGACGGACTTGCCTGATTGCAAAGCAGCCCACAATTTTTTTTCCTTATTTGCATTCTAAAAATTATATTATGACTTTCTGTACATGAAAGATTGCGACAGACCTTGAGATTGCACTCGTGTGACACTGAATCTGTGTTCATGCAGAGATTCCCTTCTGCAGACACTGCAAACATTCCTTGAATGTTAGTCCACGAATAGATAAAGATTTCCATCTATTCAACTTTGAGAGTTCTTTAAAGTAATCTTTACTTTCCCTTTTTGTTATGAAATAGAAGCAAACTAAATGTATTTACAGAATCAATGGTTGAATGCATTTCATATTGTATCATTCATATTGTATGGGTCAAATCTGTGAGAGAGTCTTTAAATGTATCCTGCAAAGAAAAACGCTCTGCTAAATAACTGTATCTGTTGTGATGCAAGTTTGTTATGTATCTGTTGTGTTGCACAACTTTGTCTTTATAGGTTACTAGAATAGATTATTTGAGTTGTTATGGTTGTGTGTTAATATCTGCCACAGAATATTGTGAATAATGGGAAACCCCATTAAACCTTGGGGTTTGCTCGGGCCCTACGGCAATAGGAGCCGTGTTGCTACCCAAGGCAAACACTTAGCTAAGTGCAGAGCACCAAGTCCTCTGCTTTGGTGCTGAACCTTTCTGTCCTTATGCAACTAGATTTTCCAATCTCTGTGTGTGCGTTGGGGAGAGGGCACACCAAGAGGGAGGTTTTGGTGCCTTGGATTGCATTTGAATAATAGTTTGCTCTACAAAGGTGACTGCTGCCTTTGTTCTAGATTCTGCTATTTGCTTGTGTCTTTGATGTGGTTCTGCCACTGGCCTGAAGGTATCTCTGCCTCATGGACCTCCTCCTGCTACCTGCCTTTTTCTTGCTTTTGCTTAGTGTGATTCCATAATGTTTTATTTCAAAAAGGACTGGTTGTGTATGCTTATTGCTTTCTTGTATCCTGTCTGAAACTGTCTGTAATGTTTTTAATCGGATCATACATTTATTGTAGCAAGGTCATGTTCTGCTTTAGCCTTTATCCTCCAGTTCTTTAACCTGTGAATAAACATAACGTAACATGCCAGCAGCTGGACTCATGAAGGGTCTGTCTTGCAGTTTGAATAAAACCAGATAGAGAAGGTCTGTGGGATCTGAGACTCCCATTAAAACAATGGATGCTTTTCTTATCTTTATGATGATATGATTAAAGACAGGAAAACAAAAACATTCACACATGGGAATTCTACTTATTCAAAATATGTCATCCCAACAGAAGATTACGATGACAGATTTAAGTTATTACTTGAAGCCAGGCATTGGCAGGAAAATGTCAAATTACTAGCTGGCTTAAAAGAATGTCTTTACAGCAGACATAACAATATGCTGCAGCCAAGCACAGGCTGCAACAGCAGCGGTTTGGGTTGGTGGGACCATCCGTTAAGCTTCTACTGACCTAATGGAATTAAATAAAACCAGGAAGAGCTGAGTTTTGTGTGTATGTGAAAAATGAGGAAGATGACTAGTTGGCTCTCTTTGCCCACAGTCCTGTGGGAGCTCCTGGTGCCCAGGAACCTTCAGGATCAAACCCACATTCTCTATAGCTCTTCCAAAGTCCAGTTCCGCTCTGAACAGGCTACACTGGGATATTGTGGTATATTCATGGACACTAGATCACTAGGTAGATTTTGCATCCATTCAGCAGATATGCAGGTGAGAGAGATTAAAAATAAAGTAAAAAAGTTGGCTAATCTTTGAATGATTTATGAAGGAGTGTTCAAGATAATGCAGCTGTATTAATGGCTCCTTTGATTTCATTCTCTTGGTCCTAAGAAATGATTTTTGCCTATCTCCTGCCATGATCTGACAAGCTGCTTTAGTGTTTGCTTGACTTGAATGAATGAGATTTTTCTAAAATTCATTTATCTACATATATGTGTACATATTTTGCATATTGAAGAGACAAAGTTCATTTTTCCTCATGTGCTGATGTTCAGTTGGGTGGAGGCCTATAAATTCCCTTGTTTGTAATAGTTTTTCAGACCATTAATTCCTGTTTTAAAATCTGTTGTATGATATAGAGAAGACTTGTTTAAAATTTGAGCCTTACATTAATTAGAGAAGTGGCCTGCGCTGAAGTCCTCGGTGATGTTAGTTATTTTACAGTGTTTTTGACTCACAAAGATGAAGGAAGAAATTCCTCTGAGTGGAGGACCTATATGGATGAAGCCATATGTGAGTCAACTGTTGGGCAGATCTCTTGGGAATACGGTAGGAACTATTACACTTATTGAGTAGTATTTAAGTGAGCACTTGCCCTGAGGAGGGGAGAAGCAGTATATGGCCAGGTACGAGGTGACAGCAGGTATGTCTCCTCACCATCTGTCATTCTCTACTTCATAGCCCTTAGCCAGTTACCTTTGCATACACATACGTGGATTCATGATACTCTGGCATCTCCCCCAGGTGCAGATCTCAGTATTGGTGCCTTCTGCTGTTTGGTAAGTGGCCTGGATTTTACATATGTACTCAATGTGCTACTGAATGGATATGGACAGTATTGTAGAGACTCCACTTAGAGAAAAAACATTAATGAAAACAGCTTATTGTAGCTTGCAAGCAGGTATTCCATATGTCACTGATTTTCAGTGACTCTGGCTTAGCGGTGGAGCTGAAGGCAACTCTGAGGACCAGGTTTCTTAGCAATGCTGAGCTTCTGCTCTGCCCTCAAACTTATGCTGCTTTCAAGGAGTTTTATTCTGCTATTTTTGAGTTTGACCTCCTTCTGTCTTCCTCTGAAAGGATAAAAATATTATTTAAGAATATTATTATTTTATATTTCTTCATTTCTGCATTAGTGAATGAGGGAGACTTTTTTCCCCACTCACTGTGACATAGCTTTGCTATTTGAGCAGGAGTTACGCTGAATGAAAATCTTCCAAATGGAAGTACAAAAATTGTGGCCTGTTGATTAGTGCAGGTGATGAAATCACTACTTCTAATTAGGTAGAGGATTAAAGTATTGACTATTTGCATTATAAAAGCATTGTAATTTGATATGGTTTATGAGACTAGTATCTTAATGCTTCTGGGCCTACTTAAAGATTCCGATTGGCAGTGTATTATAATGCGGTTCTTAAAATATGGGCTTAATAATTTGCCTTGCTTTAACAAGTCCCCTCTTGCTTCAGTTCATCTACTATATGTGAATTAAATATACATAGTGTCTTTGGTTGTCCATGGTCTAAATGGCAGCTGTGGTCAAATGAACCATGAAGAAAATCATTCTTACTGGGCAATGGTAGCAAAAACGATGCTCACTTCCCCCTAGTAAGTCGCCTTTTGGAGCCTGCATAATTAGTCTGTATAATACGCTAGAAATTAGGGTTTTTTTCCCCCCTCAATAGACTAGAGCAGACCGCAAAAGCCAGTGCCCAGATTCACGTGGCTGAGGGTGTCACCCTGGAGAGCGCTGAAGCAGAGAGTGAAAATTGAGTGGAATCTTCCCTCCCTCGTTTAAAGACATGGAAAATGTACCAGAGTAAAACTAAAGCTGGAGCTTCTGCTGCTTGGATCAGAAAAGACTAGGCTTAATGAGAAGTAGAAAAGTAGTAGGTGTCAGTGTGTAACAGAAAATGCTGCTTAGTTTGGATATTTGTAAAGTCAGGTGCAAACCAACTCTATCCAAGGGAACAGCAGTGGATTTGTGCTATATGTATATATTTTATATATAGTTATAATTGTAATTTGAATCATATAAAGCAGGAGTACATTTAAAAGCTTGAAATGCCTGGCGGTGATAGAGGGTGGCACTGTGCAGGTGCAGAATGTTGAAGGATGTTCCTGAGCTGCCCAGTGTGCCTGTAGGTGCTTGTTTCCATATGGGTCTGGGACAAGCGTTGGTGCATGTGCAGCCACTCTGCTGACTCAGTCCAGGAGTCCTATACAAATGCACTGCGTTGAGCATTGAACACTGCTGAAGGAAAGGAGGGACAAAATGTTGAAGAGGTGACATATTTGATTTCTTGTTGGACTACTTTAACTTGAATAGTGAAAAACTGGAAGGCAGAGTCTGAGCACCCATATGTGTTTTGTATTTGATTCCCAAAGTTTATGTGTTTATGCACAAAGGAGACTCCTCTTAAGAACTAATTATTCGGAGGATGCCAAAGACCTGGGAGACTGTGGTGCTGTAGGTGGTGCCTACCTTTCATGTAGCCTTGCTTCTTTTCATGAAGAACTCGGAGGCTCTAACAGTTATGTCTAAGTCTGTAAATAAACTATATGCAAGGCTATATTGTCACCTAAAATCTTCTGAACTTAGGGAAGCTACAGCCTTTTACAACAGTTGAATTCCTAAGCAAATGTATGGATATGGGTTGAAAAATGGGTGAAAAAGATTACATCCTCCAAATGAGGTCATCTTTTAAACTTGAGAAAAAGATTTCAAGATGTGTACAAGGTCCCTGATGAATTGCTGCATTTACTTAACCTTAAGTCCTCTAATTTACAGGCTTGGGTGACCTGCAGGTTCTTGGATAGGCAAGGAAAAGCTGTAAGTCATGGCAGTGCATGGGGGAACCTTTGCAGTTCATGACTCTGGAAATTTAAGAAGCAGGAGTCTGTCTAAATTTATTCTTTTAGGTCACAAGAAGATCATGCAGTATAGCAGGAATGGTGACCCTGGTTAATTGCATCATCATTTGAGAACAGGATGTAATTAATATGTTTGAGTAAGGGTTGTGATAGTGCCAGCCGTTATTTACAGAGGACAGTATGTGCTCTGGTACTCTAATGTGGCTGGAGATGGTTGTGTAACGTGTTCATCTCACTGTCGTTGCATTTGTATTTCATGCTGTGAAACAGAGCCAAAATTGTTCTACCTGTGAGTCCATTGGCATAACTTTGTGCCTGCTTGAACTGAGCCTCGGCAATGACACCATCAAATGTGTTTTTCCTTAATTCAGCGATAAATTAATAAATTACTATATAGTTAACAATGAAGCGTATATAACATGAACAAAAAAGGTGCAGAGACCTGGAGACCAGTTCCAAGTGGAGCGCGTTGGAGGTATCTCCTGGGACTTGTTGTCTGGTACCCATCAGGGATGCAGAGAAGGAGATGGAGTTGATAAACTCTAGGGCTTCCAAAAGGACCTAGACAGGTGTGGGAAATGTGATTCCCCAACTCAAACAGGGCATTTTGCCCTTAAAATGGCCCGAGCCCTGCAAGGACATGTGCTGGGGCTGTCTGGGACCAGTGCAGCTCTCTGGGAAGAGCAAGCAGAGGTCCTGGCTAAACAGCATCCTGGGCTGCACCAGCTTGAGCACAGAGTTGTCCAAGGGAGTTTTTTTCTTTACTTGATGCCCACTAGATCATGTGGAAAATACTGCGTGTGGCTTTTAGTTCCTTCAGAAGAAAGAAGTTGTTGATAATTTTTCTTTCGTCTTAAAAGCTTTAGTTTCAGCTTTTTCCTTATATTCTTAACCATGAACTACTTAAAATTCACATTCTCAAATCAAATTTAAATTTCTTTTTTAATATCCAAAAAAATTATTTTAAATTTTTAAGCTTTTTTGAAACTGTCTGTTTATAGGTGCCAACCCTTTTATGCAAGCACTTCTGAACATCTTCTGTCAAGTGATTTCATTCCCAAATATCTCTGTAAATGAATTCTGAAATGCACTACAGTTGGAAAGGCTTTTGGCAGCTCTAACTGCATAATCTTCATTGCACTTGTGATATATAAAAGCTGTGTTGTAATTAGCATGTTTATAGGATCTCTCCGTAATCCCATAGGGATTGGTGGCCTCCTCTGGTCCCCTTTTCCTTGGCTTCTGCTTACCTTGTCTATCCTTTTCTCTCTTCTTCATCTACCATGTTTTCTTGTCTGTAAAATGCTTTCATAAAATTTGAAAAATGGATGACAATTCTTTCATAAAAACAGAATATGGTATTGATAAATATTGACTTTTGCACTTCTAGGGCAGGGTGGGCAGTCAGCACTGGTGTGTTAGAAGTAGTTCAGCCGTCTGTGCCTTTTGCCACTGCTGCCATCTCTTCCATCACTTTGTCCCTCCTTTAGTCTCAATTTATTTTGCTTTTAGCAAATTAATTTGCATCTTCTGAGCCCTTAAAAATAGCCACAAAACACTGTTTTTTTTCTTATTTTCTGGAGGCAGGTGAATGGAGTGAAACAATTTAGGCTCTTGGAATCTCGTGTCTCAACTTAGGCAACTGCCAAATATGAGAAAACCCTAAGATCTGTAACAGAAACTCAGAAGTTGGGTGCTCCTTTGCTGCAGGTCTTATTTTTAATCAGTCTTTTAGCTAGTTCCCAAGCAAAATTGTGAACTTGTCAATGGACTCCCTCTGGATGATTTAAACCTCTTAACTTTAATCCAGAGTTTTAATGAAACTGCATCCAAATATATCACTCTCAAAGAGTAATCTTTTTTTGTAATAAATGTTAGTGTTCTATTGATGCCTCCAGGCACGATATTAATCCCAGCATACTTCACCGTGGTTCATAATCTCCCTGACTTCATGGACACAGCTCGAGTAGAGCAAGAGACCAAGGGCTGATTGTAGAATATTCCTTGTCCCTTTAAAAAAAAAAAAAAAAAGAAATCTGCATTTAATTTGTGTTTATATGGGAGTGTTGTTTTGTGCTATTTAAATACAAAGAGAAAAGATAGGTCTCAGTTCATGTGGCCAATTGGCAGCACACTTCCATTTGATTTTTTTTCCTTCTTAGCCTCTTATTTAATGTGGAACACTCTTGCCTGTATGCTAAATTGCTTTTAAACACCTTTTTTTTTTTTTGACTGAAATGTCTTTTAAAACAATGAGGGTTTGATGAGTGAGTAGTAAAATGGACATGTAATTCGAGGAATCTTTATTGTTCTTATAAAGAGAAGACATTTTTAATAATTACATGCCATCAATAAAATCAATGCAAGTTCTGTGAAAGTTAAATCATATGCAGCACAATGTAAGGTATTTAAGAAGGTATATTATAGATCATTATAGGCCATATGGATGCTCTGAAAAGTTATCAGAGATTAATAGAGAATAAAAGCAGTATTTCTGATGCAATAAAATATATACATCTGTATGACTGCAAGAGTTGCACAGCCAGTTGAAACCTTTTAACATTTTTTGATGAAGGCAAAAAGAGATTTCAAGGATATTTGTTTAATAAATTAGGTCTTTCAGCAGTGCAGTATAGGAAATCACATAATTTTAGGCATATGTTTATATTGTTTTCAGTGGAATTTATTACATTGTCAGATCGCGAGCTCAAGTAGTTGTATTTTCTAATCAAATATTAGAATTTAAAAGTACAACATTTCACTTAAATGTCCTTGAGCCTTAATTCAACTGCTCTTTAAAAAAAAAAAAAAAAAAAGATTCAGCAGTTGCTGACCTGGGTCAAACATGCTGAAAACACACAGCATTTGAATTTTGCATAATTAGATGTAAAAATGAATATTTTAAAGGATGAGCATCCCTGTGACAAAACTGTTCTCAGTCTGTTGTCTCCCTCAGAAAAGGCAGCGGACGTTTTGCTGACATTGCTGGTAGTGAGAGAAAGACTCGAGTGCCAGGCTGCGTTATCTGTTCATCGTGGAGTGGTCCTTCATGAGCCACGTTGTGCAGATGAGCGTGACTTTTAAGTGTTCTTCTGGGTTGAAGATGTTCTGTAAGTGGAGATTTTCAACCTGTCTAAAAAAAGTTGTCTAGAATAAATAGTAAGAACTGTATTTTTCTCTCCAAGTCAGTGGTGCCTGCATGGAGCAAGATTCATACTTGTTCTACCATTGCATAATATTAATCTTTAAGCATGAAGAAAGCCAACTTTAATTTCCCATAGATTCCCAGGGGGTTCTTTGCAATTCAGAGTGAATCCTGTTGTCTGTGGATCCCGTTGTCATGTAAAGGCACTGATATAAATGAAACACCGTGCAGAAAGGGAATACAAGTACGGAAGACATCAGTATTTCAATGTTGGAGCAGAGAGCTGAGTTTGGAGGTTTTCTTTCCCACAGCCTATGGTACTCACGAAGTGTGAAGGCAGATTTCAATCCATTGACCAGTCTTACGGTTCATTAGGTGAACTGTACCAATGAATATTTTTTTCTATACCAATGTATAGCATATCCTGTATGTTGATAGGATAGATATCCTGCATGGCTTTGAGGAATGCTGTGCCTCTTCCAAGGTGGAAGAAATAATTTCCTGCTTTCCTTTTCATCCCATTCCTCCTTTCCCTTCTGTCCTGCCCTGTTTTGCTCTGACGGCTCTGCAAAGGCGGTGGGTCTGACTCTGTGCTGCATTTTCACATCCCTCCTTGAGGAGCCAGTTAAAAGACAAGGTTGGATTTTTTTGTCCTGTGTGACTACGAAAGCTCTAATCTCTCTTCTCAAATCTTCTATTTCTAGCTCTTCTCCTTAACCTTGTTCTATGATGATGTAAGCTGTTTAAGACAGATTTCTCTTACATTATTCCCACCTGGAATAGTGTGTTTTTTCCCTCATAGGGCTTCTTGAGCACCTGCAGTGGAGCTGATAACAGAGTCCTAGCTGATGAGGACTCCTGTCGTGGGATGCTTGCATGTGCCAGGCCTGTTTGGTTTTGATTAGAGAAGATCTAACTGGAAGTTCAGACATTTCAGTGCAGGAGTCCATGGCACATTGAGTGGCACATCATCACTGCCACTGGTGATTCCAGGTAAAAACTTCATCTTTATTCTGCACTGGGATTTTTCCAATAGATGCAGAATTCTGAAATGGGGCTTTCTGAAATGTGTGTGGGCTGTGGAGTCCTACACCAAAGTCTGAGATGCTTTGAGATGATACCTTGCTGCATAATATTTCAAAAAAGCAAAAATGTGTCCAGTCCTGGGGCTGAGTGTTTGCCATATCCAGGTTCTCCGGCTAGTGATGCTCTATCTTTGGAACATGTGGCAGTGCAAGAGATTTCTTTAGTGACCCACTTTGTGCCTAGCATCAGCACATGCCTGAAATGAAATTTTTGAAGGAAACAGTTTCCTTTTGTGAACTGCCCTCCTGCAATGGAAATTGCTTTATGTTGCTGTGGAGTTATCGTGGAGCAGCCTTGATAAGAAGCAGCTTTAATACAGCTTTGATGAGAACACAAGGATTATGATATTCATTATTGTTTAAATTACGACTTTTAACCATAATTATATGCTTAGCCATATCAATGGCATGATTCAGTGGATGACAACAAACCTCCCTTCAAAGCTCTTCCAAGTTCAATCATCAAGATCCAGTTTCTCTCTTTGAAAATACCCTAGGAAGGGAAGAAAGATGAAATGTGAAGGGGAAGAGATTCAGAAATGTTATTATCTTGACATTTGTGAACATACTTAGCCGTTATAGAACCAGGAGCACAGTTCTGCTATACTTGGGCAAAACATTTTTTCTTGTGGAAGAGACAAAAATGTAGAAGGGGAGACAAAAATGTAGAGAGAAAGGAATAGTGCTACTGTTCAGGTATTTATAGACTTGGGGTGTATTTGTAATGTCACAAGTAAAAAACTCATGCCCTCGTGGTGCATGTAGTAACCCATGTCATTTGTCATCATTTAAGCTGCAGTCTGATCTGAGTTATCCATCAGAGGCATTTGCACTGAGAATTAATCAAACTGCAGATGCTAAAATATGGATCTGACTGGTCGAGGCACAACTCAAATTAACAAGAGTTAGGATCACGATGCGCTAGGAAATTGGCTGTTCTGCTTTTGGGGCCAAATCAGTACTGCGGTAAGGGAGGGTGATGGCTTGGTGGTGTATCTCTGCTCAAGACATGGTCCAGAATCCCACTGCTTTCAGTTCACTCATCTCTGCATCCATGGGGTTACTTCAGTGGAAAATTTGGTTTCCAAATTCATCAGTAACCTCAGGCCCTTGAAGACAGGAGAAGGGAGGTGCTGTGAGGACACTAAGCAGTCTTCATGGTTCATCTTCTCGATCTCTAGGCTTAACTATTCTTCCTTGGACTGTGGTCCTGTGAAATATTAGTGGTTCATTTCATTAGGGCTGAAGTGTAGGCCCTCTATACATGTAACTTGATGTTTATTTTTCGAGAGT
>JAVCKT010140728.1:3857-17984 GCA_032273925.1 Rhynchotus rufescens
TAAAGGAATTACTACAAAGATTTGATTTTTCCTAACCTCTTGTCTTCATTTTCACATATTTTTATGAATAACATATTTTTCACATTATTTCTGATTTTCAGGAAGCTGTTTATTTAGGTGTCAATACTCATTAAAATGCTATATGTAAAACATATGATACTTTATGTAAAACATTTATGTTGTATATATACTGTAAGTATAAACTGTTTTTTACTGTATGCACAACATAGTGGTATTAATGTGGATTATCTTTTCTGTTGCTCTGTTAAGACCTTTGTCAGCTCAAAATGTACATAGAATATTTCTTCCTCACAGTTTTTATTTACTTATTTCATCAGCTAGTATATGTGTAAAAAAATACTGCAAAGTCTGCCATCCTAAACAGATTCTTTAATTAATTATTAAGAACTACAGTGGTAAGAGTGCTATTTACGGTCCTTTCCCAATAGCTGTATAGACCTATAGCAGCAGAAAATTTTAAAATAAAATCTCTCTGTAAGAGAGGAAATAGCATTGTGTGACATGGATTTAGGCAGAAAGGGTTCAAATTGTCTTGAAGATACTCTTCAGCTTGGGAAAAGGTTACAGAAAACACAAACCTCCAGAATATTAAAGCACTCTGAGATACATTAGAGAGGAGGTAAAAGCGCAAAGGAAAGGTTATTTGGAAATGGATCATCGTTTCTCAGGGAGACCTAGACTAGAATACACAGAAAGACCTGAGCCTAAATTTCACTCCACTATTTCTTTATAAATGCCAAAAAACAATGAACCATGAGAGTGGAAATTCTGATGTCTGGAGGAAAGGGCCACACAGCTTTGGATTTAATTTGAATTTTGGGTTACACCAGGGAGGAGTAAAACTCTAATGGTCTGAAAAGAAAAGACACGCAGCAACAGAAATGCTGATAGGCCCTAGATTTGGTCACAAAGGGATAATTTGATGGTTAACCACGCTTTGAACAGAAGTCTCTTGAAGAGTGATCAGAATCTGGGGATGAGGCAATATAAGAGTTTGACATAAAATTGTCTTTGCAGTGCTTTTGAAAAAAAGTTCAACATCTGATATTATCTGATTGTTAGCTAATTTTGAAGTGGGAGTTGATAGGTGCTTATGCTTAAAGCTAGTTTACTGTTTTTCTCATGAAAAAGATATCATTTGCTCTACGACAAAAAGAAAGCAATACTCTAAGAAGCTAATGCTATTAGCTAAGGCAAATATAATTACTGTGATTTCATTTTAGTAATTGTCTGTGTGGTATGCTATCTAGAATCAACACAGCAATTACTTATTGAATTATCTAAGAAATACAGCACTATTTGTTTGTGCCAAGAAGGTCAGAAGAAATTGTATCTAGTGTTTGATTATCAGTTTCTAGCTGAAATACTCATCAAATAACAAGTATCTTTAGCTCCTGCCTGAAATGATTTGCCTATCATCCTTCATTGAGCATCTTAGGTGACACTTGCACTTCACTATATCTATGCTTTGAGGAAATTAAATTAATCCCTAAACTAACTGTAAATGAGCTTAATTTAAGTGCTAGAAAGAGTATAGCTGCATAGTATAGCCTGAGCTAATTAATGCCCTATGTTGCTTCTGTGCTTTACAGGCCTACCAATTTATTTAGAAATTGTTTTGCATTGTACTGCATAGGCTTATCTGTGGTTAAAATAAATAGAAATTTTATTTTCTATGCATCAGTTACCTTGATTAATCTGTAGTTGTTGAATTTACCTTTTGAATGGTAATTCAAACCTCCAAAATGCCCATTAAAACTCTGCTATACTACATATCAGATGACTTAATCTCTTTGTCTTATTTACACTGTACTGGAAAAGAAGTAGATGGAACTGTATTATTGGGCTCCCAATCTGTGCTTTTCCTCTTGTTAGAGATAAATGCAATCTGAGAGGAACAGAGAAAAATAATCTAGAAACCTCTAGACAAAGAAATTAAATAGCATTTTTTTCCAAGGGAGAAGGAAAGAACAGAATTATTAAGCAAAACAGATATGTCAGTCCATTCACATGTTAAATCACTAATGCAAATATTTCAGTCAGTTCACATACTTTAATCACTGCTATTCCGAGAGATAACAGAGATGAATACGGTACCTTCCTTCAGGTCTTAGTCCTTGACCACGGATAACTTCAACTAAGGCATAATTAATCAGTTACATAAGCATTTTTCAACTTCAACATTTCTTATGTTGACATCAAAAGCAATTTACATTAATCTCTCTCATTTTTCAAAGTTTAGTAGTACCTAGAAATTAGCATATTGAGCTCTAATTCTTTTGAACATGGTGGGTTGATGATTTAATTCCATAGCTCTGAGGTAAAAGTGAAATACGAATCTTTGACTTGCTGAGGAGTGCAGGAAGCAAAAGAGAAGAACAGCATGTTGGAGCGCTAAATTTGATTCTGCTGAGCCACAAAATCTACTTAAATCTATTCCTGAAATGTGAGGAAAGAAATTCTGTAATAACTCAGGACCTGCACTGAGTTGTGTTATGCTATTTCTGAATCAAAAAAGAAATAGCAAAAGAGAGTTGATAAAAGTTACTAATCCACCTCCCCGTCCACTCATCTATCCCACACTTCCAAACTTTGCTCAGGAGAATGTTGTGAGGGACGGTGTCAAAAGCCTTGCTGAAGTCCAGATAGATGACATTCACTGCTCTGCCCTCATCTATCCAGGTAGTCACTCCTTCATAGAAGGCAATCAGGTTAGTCAAGCAGGATTTCCCCTTGGTGAATCCATGCTGGCTACTCCTGAGCACCTTCTTCTCCTCCAGGTGTCTGGAGACAGCAGCCAGGATGAGCTGTTGCATCACTTTTCTGGGGATGGAGGTGAGGCTCACAGGCCTGTAGTTGCCCGGGTCCTCCTTCTTGCCCTTTTTGAAGACTGGAGCGACATTGGCTTTCTTCCAGTCCTCTGGCACCTCCCCCATTCTCCAGGACTTTTCGAAGATGATGGCAAGCCAGGTATGTATTTGAGGACAGGTATGTCAGAGGCTGTTTGATTGGTTTAGTAGGGAGGAGGAGTCCATGCAATGGAAAAGAAAAAAGCTCAAACTTCCAGTTCCTCAGAGAAAAGCAGAGAATTTGGGTAAAGGGGAAGCTGCAAGAATGCAGCATGCAAGGAGTAGTGTGGTAATTCCCATCCAGCTGACACCCATCAGTGTTAAAACCATTGGGTAAATCCCTGGCAGCCAGGCTATCTGGAGAAATGGCTAGGCAGATAACCTGGAACAACTGTACTTCATCAGGAAATGGTTTCTATGTCTCTGTGCATGCTGGTGGTGCTGGGTGTCAGGGAATCTTCAGAGAAGGAAGCCCAGGAAGCAGATGGGATGTGGATACAATCAGTTGAGCCTCTTGGATAAGAAAAGACACTTTAACACAGTGCCCAGGCCTCAGAAGTCTCTCTTCTGGGAGTTATTGGTGTTCTAGGGGAATGCTGTGAAACTACAACCTCTCTCTCTGGAAGAAGATGTGTGGACAGTGATGGTGCAAGATTTTTTCTGGAAGGCTTTTACAGACTCTCCTTGTTTGTGAAGGACAAAACTATCTTCTACAATCCTGTACTCTGGAACTACTGAGGTGTTCCTTGCAGTTTCCAGAGCCCAGATCACATGGACACAGCAGCTATGACTCCATCTGGTAGGTTGCCAAAGTGTGATGTAGGTCCCTGTGGGTTCTGTGAGGACTCAAAGCCATGACAGCAGCTGTAATGAATTTGTTAGGAGCAAGCAGTAAGGCATGAGATATTGTATGTTCCACCTCTTTCTTTCATATAGGAAAGAGGTCCTTTTTTTACAGGCACTTTTTAAGCAGTGATATTGGTTTCTGCAAAATCACATTTGGTATCAAACTTTGGTCACTTTTGTTCAATATATTGACTAAAAGACATCATTTTAATTATTGACTGAGTGCCTTTATACACTTTGTTTTGCTTTAAACTTAAAATAGGTGATCTCTGGACTTGCTTTGGACAGGATTAGCTGGATATACTCTTCTGATGCTTTTTTATATTTGTTTTCTTTAGTGCTGGATGATGAGGTAGCAAGTGGCCTTAGAGTGGCCTTTATTTTCCATTTTGTGGGGAGTTTGTCCTTTAGAAAATGCTCACTCTATAAAATATATTGGTTCTCAGTGCAAACTTACTTAGTAACACTGCTCTTGGTCATAATGATATGTTTTGTCATCAGGCTCTTGAGCCTTTTTACAGGGAAAATTTGTTTCATCCTTGGGAAAAGGTGAACAAATGACGCAACGAGCACCCAGGGAGCTAGCAGTTGCTAAAACAATGTCCAAGGGTTGCCATGAGTGTCTTCTCAAAGGGGCATCATGTTTTAGCTATAAACAAACTTATATATGCACGTCCCAGAATGTGCGTCTGCATTTTATAAAACATACTTGTTTTATAAACTTACTTCTGTTAGGTATCAAGTTAGGTATCAAGTACTACAGTGGTTAGTAACTTAATAAATGATGCCCATCAAGGTTGCTGGAAAAATAGCATTAATTGATCCTGCTGAATGTGAAAATAGACTTAATTCAGCTTGTGCTGTCAAGGAGACTCCAAAGAACTTGAATGTTACAAGCAAGGAGTTTCCACCTGGCCTACAGTGATGTTTGCTGGTGTTGCCTGGCTCTGTGTCAGAGCTCAGGCTCCTCCTGCCCCAGCAGATGTCTTTGGCAGTGTAAATCTGTGGGAGAGACATTAGCATAACAAAAAGCACCAAGTGCACTCGCCAAACTCATCACTGGGAATTTGGCAGCAAAGTGGACTCACAGTAAACCACTTCACTGCACCATGCAAAACAAAGAAACTGTCAGAAATCCCACCTTCATAATCATCAGCATGTTTACCACTTAAAAAGAAAAGAAAAAAAAAAAACAATGAGAGAAAGCTTTTCATCTTCAAAAAGTCCTTTATGAACAGTCACTAATTAACCTTCCATGTCTCTGTGTGGAAGGTACCGTGGGAAGGGCCTGGGGGAAAACGGCAGTAAAGGGTAAACATCCCTTTCAGATGTAGTTTGAAGCAAAGATTCTCTTTTTTACTTACAACTGAATGCTAAGCACTTCTATAAATACTTCAAATAGCATTAACGATGCTACTGAAATTTATATATGTGTATATAGCCTGTGTAAAAACTTATGCATCTTTTATGTCCCACTTAAGTCTTTAAAACATGACTAAGGGCCCACTGGCCTTCTCCACTAGAGTGATTTTCTCTGTCTGGGTCTGTGAAGAGTTGAGCACTTGCTTCGCTTTTACAAGTAGTCCCATGGAATCCCAGTGAAGCTCTTCCTCATTTAAATTAAGCATACAAGACCAAAGTTGGAGTGAGGGGCAATTTGGACCATTACTCTTGTTCATATAGGCAATTTTTTTTATGTGCAGTCCTGCTATGGATACTACTTCCAGTCTTTTTCTGTGGATATACTGAAAGGAAAGAAGGATGACGAGGAATATTGGAGGTTCCCATGGAGGCCCAAGCTAGAGCTTGCCCCAAGAAGCCTGACTGCAGTGGGGCAGTTGATTGCCATACCTTTCATAAGAGCAACAAGCACTTGTGCATATTATAAAAGCAGGGTATGGTTCTGTGTTTGATGATTGTAGTCCTCAGAGTAAAATCACAGGAGCAATGATTTTTTTTTAATTAAAAAGTTTTGTAATTATTTCTTCTCAGATTTATGGGTATCAAAAGTATCTTACAATGCTGTGCGTACCCCTTTATGAAAGTTCAGATAAATAGATTTGTAAACAGCTATGTCTGTTTCAAAATGTGATTTAAATAACTAGATTGCTTATGACCTATTTTTTCCTAAGTGCCAAAGCTTGTACAGTCTCGTGGTAAAGATTACTATTGAACTCCCACTCCTTTCAAAATGTGGTCCTAATTCATTTATGAAAATTTTTGCTTAATATCTCATAAGTTATTTAAGGCTCATAACCTCTTGCTAAGCTATTTTAGAAAAATGGTTGTATAGCTTAGTCTCTGATTCCATACTCCTGAAGTCAGAGAACCCACCTAAACACAGTTACTAAATAATCTGTTCATTGAAGGAGTTTCTTCCTGCTCCTACCTAAACTCTAGCTGATTTATGATTTTATTTCCATAGATATTTGTGGTCTGATGTAGTTTTGAATGATTTAGTATCATTAGCCTGTACATATAGCCTGTACTCCTTAGTTAATTTTGTATGCAGATTTTTTAAAGGCTCTATGATGATAAAGTCCCAACATGTCCAGGCTTTTGTGGTGAAGACTATGACAGTGACAAAATTAGTGTAAACAGGTATCATTGTCAATTTGGTATGAGCAACAGGTCTTCCTATTTACCAATTTAGTTGTGTTTTTTACCACCTTCAGCAGTTTCAATCAGTAAAGTAAAACTGCAAGAAGATAACTAGACTTACAGAGTCTAGTAATCAAACAAAAGCAAGTAATCAACAAAGGCAAGTAATTAGAAATATCAGAAACTTGACTTATGGTTTGCTAGTGGTGTTGGGAGTTGTCAGAATGGGATATGAGCCATGTGGTTTTATGGAGTGGAAGTGTGGAAATGATTACAAGATGCACTAGAACACTAGAAGACTTGCTATCAATGGGATTTTATCTTTAACTTTCTTGGCAGGAAGAAGGGTACATCTGTTGATACTGGTGAAAGCTTGCACAGAGGGATCTCAAGGTTCATTACCTTCACCTCCTGAAAAGTGTTCACTGATGCTTTTGTCTCAGCCTCACAAAAGGCAACCTTCACATCCTTCACTTCTTTGAGGTACATAGCTATCGATTGTTGGCCTCATACAAAGAGTTTCCTCATCTTTAAGGGGAGATTTTCAATACAAGAAACTTCAAAGACAGCTTACATTCAGTTTTCACTGTGGAGAGGCAGCTCCCTACCTCATAAATCTACACAGTTCCTTCCTTCTAGAAAACTCCGTGTGACTACTGAAGCTCACGTGTTCCTGTGTTAGCTGTTTGACACAGCAGGGCTGCTCTGCATGACTTCACAGGCTTTGTGTGGAAATCAACATTGCTAATTTATACCAGTTTGGGGGTATCTAAGAGGAAATTCTCATCCTTGATGTACTCCATTTAAAGCTTTTGGGCTCTAAATCAATGTAAGAGAATGAACTCATGTAGGTTTTGATTTGCTGACTGCTTCAAAACTGCAGAGCTATTGATGCACGAAGTTTGGTATTGTATTAAAGACATTTCCCACCGCATGACAGGAAGCAAAATGCAGCAAAATTCAGAGCCTCAGCTTCACTTTTTTTTTATAATGAATAAGGCAAAATTCAGAACAATATCTTCCATTTTTCTTCTAAGCTTTTTGCTATCGGGTAAATGCTAGCTCAAGCATTGTGTGTTTCCTATGTTATAGATGTCTCATCAAGCTGCAGAATGTTACATTACATATATAATTTCACTTTTTTTTTTTTTAAGGCTAGTCTTCCTTTTTTCTCTCCTCTTTTCCCACTTTTAGTCCATGAGGTGGTAGGTAGATTTTTACAGTCCTCCGAATGCCCAGGAATTTATTCTTAGTACACTGAAACACACACCATGCCCTGCTATGCCCACAGTAGTACTTCAAAGGCAGCCCACATAGGAAGCAAACCATCTCTGTAAAGAAATAAAACCAATGCTAATTCTGAAAAATACAGGTTCAATAGTAAGAGATGGGAATAGATAAGCTTCTTAACAGCTTAATTCTTTATTGGGGTCAGTTTATCTGGGTATTTACCAATAGCTAGGAGCCACAAAACACACTCTTTTTTATTATTTTAAACTCTCCATCTGTTTGTATTTCCTTCCTTCTCTCTGTCTGCTTTTCTATGTAAGTAATAAAGAGATCTGGAAAACCCATGAAATTGGTAAGGGGATACGAAGCATTTCTAAATTTGTGGTACATGGCAGTAAGCATCAGCTGAAAGTTGTCTTCTGATGACTGTTTGACTTATATGGAGTAGCTAAATGGGTTGTCTGATTTTCAGAGGAAAAAGCTGACAATACCAAAATGTTGGATTTAATCATCATGGAGACACATCTACCCTTTTATCTTACAATACAGTCATGAGGGACCTTAGTACCACAGAACCTTGCCACACCTGATTGTATCTGAACGTGAAAGATTTCAGCCTCTGTGGCTAACAGAATAAAACTTGTTGTGATAATTAAAACATACCCCTAATGACCACATCTGGGTTGCTAATGGAAGCATCAATCCACTCTTCTTCCATCTTGCAACATCTTTTGGCATCAGAACTATCTGAAGCAGTGCAAGGAAATGATTTTGATACAAGAAACTTCACTTTCCGCTCCATTGAATTCTGCCAGGTTGCCACTCTTACATTTGTATCACTCATGTCAGCTCTAACCTTTTCCATTTGACATCAGTGTCTCATCTGCCTGCTAACATTTCAGACATAGCCTGATATAATCCTAAAAGTCACTTTCTCTGGAAGAAGGACTCTGCATCCTGCTGAGGAAGAAGATCTTGTAACTAAACTTTAGCTGTTTCTCCCGTCAGTCACCAAATTTGTTATGCTGATGCTGTGTTGTCCCCTTGGGGTTGTTTTGTTAGATAGATAGATAGATAGATAGATAGATAAAATCTATCCAAGGAAAGCTTATAGCTGACTGACTTAATGAATAAATGCTGTCAGGTGATTGTGATTTATTCTGCTTCTCAAGTAGTTTAATTCGACATTGGTTTTCCTTGATTTGTCAAAAAGGAACACTAATTGGAACAGGAGACATGGTGACTGCTTTAGATAAAATTATGTAAGAATTGCCCACGGTGTTCATTCAAGCTCACAATTTTCTAAGCCTTTTTTTTTTTTTTTTTTCTGGATGTATCCTTCCTCTTCCTCCTCTTTCCTCATTAGCCAAAAATGCTTACTACTTCTGCTGAAAGTTGCAGCAAAAACATATTTGGGATGTTACTTAAGAGGAGAAGGAAAGGACAGAAATCATTTTACGGGTAAAAATCACCTCACACTTCTAAGAGCTGTGAAAGAGAGAGCAGTGAGCCACTGAAGTGGCCTTTCCTTGTGAACTACACTTTTGGATATCTCAAGAGATATTGATTTTGATTTAGTAAGTTGTTTTGCTAAAACAGTAAGCTGTGTGCTTCAGCACTGGTACACTATGCTAGATAGGATGTTACTTTCCCTGAGTTGTCAAGTCCTGTCAGATACAGTCAAGGTACTGGGAGCTGTTGGAGAAACATCCACCCCTCTTGAGACAGCAGATCACCTAGTGTTTCATAGAGATGGCTGGGAATTCAGAGCTGTCCTCTATGAATACTGCAGCACAGAATCTAAAATAGATCTTCAGTAACACATTGCTGCTGAGAGGGTTCACTGTGTATAAATAAATTTCTCCCTTAGAATAAATCAGTACTGTTGACTGGTGTCTGAAGACCTGAGATTGCTTTCTGATGGGCTGATTCTGGCCTAAATGAGCCAAACTGACCTCTTATTTTTCATCAGATTGGACTTTCTCACAGAAGTAGAGCTTTAATTACGTAAAATCACCAAATTTGTTAAGTACAAGTCCAGTATCTCATCCTGTAACCTTCTTTTCCAGGCTAAGGTTTTCATAAATGTCTGACACAGAAGTCTAGCACATGGGTCAATGTGCATCTTCTGAAAGCCGTCAAACATTTTTAATGCTGTAAAGAATTCAAGGTTGGATATATACCAATTCCTAGGTTTTCAAATAGCATTCATGCCATGCCAAATACAATGAAATGGTGATATTGTAAAGCTTTCAATTTGATCTCGCTTGTATTTCTAAGCTTCCACAAACCATTTCCTGATGCCAGGCTTGTATCTCCAGTAAACTTTGCTCATCTACCTGTGAGACTCCCTGTCTCAGGATCTCACACCCTCAGCTCTGCCAAGCACCACAGCATGCAATCAATGGTTCTCCAAGCTGCCCTTTGCCCCAGGTGCTCCCAATAAGTCCCTCATTGCCCTAATTCTCCTGTAGCTTCTCAACACCACACTATATTAAGCATATCTGGAAAGGTAAGGATAATAAAATGACTGTGGTTAAAATATACAAATTCTACAGATAAGTGCTGATGCCAGGATATGAACATATGCGACTGAAGACAAATGAGAATTAGTGGGTTAGTTCATTTACACTTGTAGAAGACTAGGATAGGAGGTGCACAGTTCCTGCACACCCATGTTTCTCAAGATGTCTATGCTGCAAATGGTATTTTGATAGTGTAAGATTAATCCCACATAACCAAATGGTAGTAATCTCAGCAAAGAGGGCATTTTCCTTCCCTGTCACAGTGTTCCCCAGGGATCCCTATGAAATTACATGGCTTCTGACCCATGCTATGTCCAAATGGTACTGTTGAGATTTGTAAGATTTACAAGCAAACTCAGATCCACTCATCTTTTGCTTAGAAAATCCTCAGAACAAAGGAAGGCCAAACAGCAAAAACAAACGTGTTCTGATCAGATATCTTTTATTAGCTTGACTACGGCTATGTTGTCATTCAGCACAGAATGAAAATATTAGGCAGAATCCACTTGAACATTGAGTGTAAATAAATAAATATATTGGCAAGTAGAACATATCCAAAAATTCTGTTAAAATATATATCTTGATTTTTGCTCCTGTACTCCCATGAACTCCTGACTTGAAGGAAGAACTGAATATGTGTATTCCTTAGTGCTCTATAAAACCAGCAAGTCAATTTATGGTGGGCTTAAATACAAAATCTATTCTCAGATGATGTGCCTGTGATTCTTTTGCATCCGGAGGCACTTGGCAAGAATCCTGACAAACACGGTTCAGCTCAAAAGAGACTCAAAATACCTGAGGCAGTGGGTTTGTAAGGTTTGATCAACTGGAAAAGAGGGAAATATTTCTTTTTCTCAGGAAGAGAAAAAGAACAAAAAGAGGTTATTTAAGTAATGCAAACTCAACACAGATACCAAGAATAAAAACCAACATGACAAATCAGGAGGCAGTAGGCAGGTGTTGCTAACTGATGCTGCTGATGTACTGATGTTGCTAACAGAGGCAAAATAGTGCAGAAGTGAATCTCCACTTCTGTGGAGTAAACAAAATAAGCTCTGGAGATGGTGTGGATGCCCATTTATGTCTTTGATGAGGTTGCTACCAGGTGAAAGTGTGGGGATAATTAATATCATTAAGATAGCACGTGTAAAACGGGCATTTCAGCCACTGTAAAGATGGCATATCATTTATTTCAAAGGAGAATAATATATAGGAATTTCAGTCAAAGGTATTTTTGTTGCTATATTGAAGCAGTAATAAAAGCCAGAACCCTCGTATTTGAAGACTGGGATGATTTAAAAAAAAAAAAAAAAAAAAGGATTACTCTATCTGCTCTCTGACAATTGAATAGATAAGAGAGAGAAAGGCAAGACAAGATGTCTTTCTCAAATAGGCTATACATCAAATGAATTTCCACAGTAGATGTAGAAATTGCAGGATGATGCTCTTTGGTTTGCATTATTTAGGAAAATTGACTGTACAAAGGTCCATTTTAGTCTTTAGAAATCTCTGACTCTTTAAGCTGAACTGATAAAGCCTAAGGCAAAAAGAAGTACTGAAAAAAATCTTGCTACATCAGGATACATTAAAATTTCTGATTCTTACCCAATTCTTTCTCACACTATTTTTAGTGTGAGCAAAATTAGGAAAGTAATCATATATATATATATATATAAGGTGTTTCTTTATCATTCATCTGGTCTTTTTATGTACATATATTCAGAATTGTCTATGCAGACAGCAAAATAAAAATATCTAGTGTATGAGTCTTAGTCCTCTGAGCACCAGAAGGGCTATGCAGACAGCAAAGCACAAGCTACTTTCTTCACTTTTATCAAAAGAATTGTTTAATTAAGCCCCAGTCAAAAAAGTATCACGGTGCATGCAGATTTTTATCATGGTTGATGAAGATCAAGACAGGGAAAAAGAAAAGTTTTAAATAACAGAATGAGTTTTTCAGAATTTGCTATTAAAATTGTAATAAATTCAGCAAATGACGCTTAATTTATTGTTAGACACATAAGGACACTTACACAGTTTCAGAGTCCATTCTTAGAGTAGATATCTGCTTTAACATTCGTTTCAATTGCTCATGATTTAAGTGAGATTTGCAGATCTTGCTCTCTGGAGAGTATCTGCTAAATCTCTACCTGTCTCCTGAAAAAGGGGAACTTAACTATTTATAGCACAGTTTGCCTCATTGTGGAGTAATAGGCATCCTTGATAATACGCATCATTGCATATTATTCTTTATCTGTTGAGATGCTTGAAGTCACAGATTTCAAAGTCTTGTTCTTAATTTTTGCTCTTATTTATTATTCATTAATGGTGTGATACAGCGGGAAGCATACATGAAGTTTTAGCTGGACATTCTTTGTAGGGAAACAAATTGCACTATATATTCCAAGTCTTATATATTTTATTTTAGCTGGTGAATGAGATCTGAGGCATTACTAGCAGAAGAGTTTATCTATCTCCTTTATCTCTCTATCTCTACTAGAAGCTATCTATCTCCTTTGACTAATTAAAGCATCATGTTTCTTTTCTTATAGGAACACAGTTTTGCTGTCATTTCCTCTAAGCAAAAAAAACCCAAAAACCTGCTGCTAAGTTCTCAGTAGACACAAAATAAATGATTGCCTTGAATGACACTTTAAAGCCTCAGGCATTAGACAGTAAAGATGCTGACCTTACAGCTGCTTCAATCTCTTTGCAAAAAATCAAGTGGACACATTTAAGACTTAAGGTCACTGTACCTCAGCATCTAGCTCTGTTTCATCCCCAACTGCACAGCATATGGGACTCCTGAGCGAGTGTAAACAACAAAGCAGTCATGCTACAGAGCAGATATTTCAAGCCTTATGCAGGTCTCAAATGCAGAAAACCATGATGATTTTGCTCCTTTCTCAGTAACAGCAGGGATGTGTTAAAGAACAGACAATTTAAAAATTCCACCTGCTATGGATTGGTACCTTCCTCAGGTGGCCTTTACTGTCTGCTATCTATGCAGCTCCTCTGAGGCACAGGTGAAAGTGTGTGTGTGTTTGCACAAAAGGGTAAAGAGGGCATTTGCGGTCACTGCTCCACACGGATAATGACTTCAGATGAATAGCTGGGAGATTAGAATAAAGTTAGAATTCATTCAGACTTAATTTCCTTTGCTTCTGAAGCTTTCATCAGAAGATACACTTCCCTTAGAAGAGTTTCTTCCTTCCATCCTGCCCTATTCCTTTTCTAAATAGTATATCTCAGCCTTATATATAACAGGCACGCAAAACTCCACAGCTTTTCTGATCAATGCACCAGTCTGCTCTAGTTATCAACAATGTCCATTGCTGCTGCTTCTGACACCTGAGCACTGGAACAGCCCTGGTATAATTTTCATTTTGGGGAGCTATAGCATCTCTTACAGGAGGAGACTGAAGTCAAAGTATCAATGCTCTGGTCTTACATTTCAAGCTTTCCAAGAAGTTTAGTGGCCCATCCTTCCAGTAGGCAGTCAATCACTGTCACTGGGGACTGGGGAATACAAACACTTTGAAAACCTTTACAATGTCTGCCCTGGTTAATAAATACAAAGTGGATTGTGTAAGTAAACAGATCAGAGATATTTCTCTGCTATTTTTTCCAGTTCTGGAAGTCTTCAGGATTCCTACAGCCTGCTCTCACCTCTTTTTTTTTTTTTGTTTTTTTTTTTTTTTTTTGTCTTTCATTTTTTTCACTGTTTGGTCTTTCACATTTAAGGTTTGTTTTGTCTTAACTGCCATTTTTCCTTCCAAAATATGAAACACTCTAAGAATAGTCTTTCAGGGTATGCTCAGTTAGCCTAATATCTGCCAGCCAAGTACAGCTCTGCCAGCTGAAGTCAATGTGATTTCACTGTATATACTGTATTTAATTCTTCACTGACCTCCCAGATTTCTTCAATTCCATCTTATTCTCCACATATCATTAATTCCTTAACTGGTCCCACATTTAAGTTAGTTCTTTATTTGAAAGAATATTTGATCACATTCCTTTCTTACTTGTGATTATCTAACATGCATTTAGAACAA
>JAVCKT010140752.1:0-17981 GCA_032273925.1 Rhynchotus rufescens
GGGATTTGACACCGTGACACAACACCGCGACACAACACCGTGACACACGTCTGTAGGGATGTGACACCGTGACACAACACTGTGACACCGCGACACAACACCGCGACACACTGCTGTGGGGATGTGACACTGTGACACAACACCGCAACACAACAGCGCGACACACTGCTGTGGGGACGTGACACCGTGACACAACACCGCGACACCGTGACTTGCCCCCGTGGGGTCAGAGCGGCTCCCGCGCTGCCCTCGAGACAGCGGCTGTGCCTGGAAAGACCTCGCTGGAATGAAGGCTCCGCTTGCAAGTGCTAAGGCGCCGGTTTATTACTTTGCAAGTCAGATTCTCCCCCAGATGCGAATCCTATTAAGTTATTACTCGGCTCGTAGCGGGATTGGCTTTGCGGAGCGGCCCGTAACCCCGCGCCCGGGCGCTGCGAGGCCGGCAGCTTTGGCGGGAGCTTGTGCTCGGACAGCCTAAGCGCCTCCGGGAACACAAACAGCATTAAGAGACATCATGCTAAATCCCCTGGGCATGTCCCCGCTGCAAGCTCCCCGAATCCCGGGATTTCGCTCCCTTAGGAGCAGAGGCGCAAGACGCTCGCACGCACCAGGGGCTTCCTCCTCACAAACCCAGCCGGGGAGCGGCCGGGGCCCTTGGGTCCCTGCGGGACAGGGCGGCGTGAAGCTGCCTCCAACAGGGAGGCTGCTCTCCGAGGGCCCCTGCGCGCCCAGCGCTGAGGCTGCTGCACTTCAGCGCACAAGTGGGGCTGCCGGAGCTGCAGGGGAGAACACGGAGGGGCCGGGAGAGCCGGGGCGTTCCCAGAAAACGCAGGACAAGCAGCCACGGAGCCCACATGGAGCCACATGCAGGAAGGAAGGAGGAGGCCGCAGGACAAGCAGCGGGAAGCAGAAGTCCATCCTGCACCGAGATCGGAGCTTTACTCCCATCCTGGCACAACCAGGGTCCTCTTCCCTTTAACGGCACGTTCTGCAGGGAAGGCACCTGGATCTGGGCACAGTCCCTTCAGCAGCGCATTCTGCCACGTCAGGAGCTACATCTGCAAGGAGCAAAGTCCAGGGCCTCCCTGTCCTGCCCTCCCCTCTGCTCCGAGGGGACAGCTCTCGGCCCCGGCTCCCCTTTGGCTCTCAGCTGCCTCCTGCCCACCTTTGCCGGCTCCCCGGCCACGGGCCCCGCGCCGCTCGGCAGTGCCCATGTCCCTGGCACGTGCCCTCGCCCAGGGCTGCGCTCACAGAGGTGGGAGCAGCACCGCATGCAGCTGCAGCAGCTGCAGCTCCCCTAAACACCCTTTCCAACCTCGGGAGTAGCACCACATGCAGCTGCAGCGGCCGCAGCTCCCCTAAACACCCTTTCCAACCTCGGGAGCAGCACTGCATGCAGCTGCAGCAGCCGCAGCTCCCCTCAGCGCCCCTTCCACTCTCAGCCACGTTGGCCCGTGCTGCCCTCCTGGGTTCCCAGCGCGGTGCTCGCCAGGATGGCTGCCCAGCCCAGGGCAGGGGACCCCGCAGCGCTGTCGCGGGAAGCGGGGCGCCCCCATGCAGCGGGGTCCTCATGCAGCGGGGTCCTCATGCAGCGGGGTCCTGCGGCAGCGGGGTCCTCATGCAGCGCCGAGCCCGTCCCCGTTCAGGGCCCTGCAGCGCTGCAAGCGGCTGCTCCACGTCACCAGCAGCGCTTTCCTGCGCCTCCTTCTGCAGCCAGGCCTCGCCGCACACCCCGACCCGTCACTGCTCATAACGCTCCCGTGATGCTTCTCCAGCTTCCCTGGATGGACACGGGGACAAAAGGCCAGGCAGATCTGCAGGAGGGAACTTCGAGCTTATATCAAATCCTAGGAGTCTAATAATGGTCTGAAAAGACACCCCAATCTCTCCACTTGTACGTTTTTTCTGTGGGATGGACAGGAACCATCATCATGAGAGAGTGATTAGCAGCAAATGCCTCTAACATACCAAAATTAGACATGAAAAGCCCGCAGAAAAGTTCCCACGTTAGGAGCCACATACGGCTGCACTAGCTGCACATTAATCCTAATTAGAGTCACTTAGGGAAAGGAAGCCAAATGTCCCAGGGCTCCATCGCCTCCCGCCTGCATGCCAACCAGGGAGCGCCAAGGGCAGCTCATGGGAGAGGGTCCGGAGCTGGCACCACAGAGACCCCACGCACGGTGACCAAGGAGGGATCCAGGAGGCCCTGGACCTCGCTCCTGCTCTCGCTCCTGCTCCTGGCCGGACATCGGGCACTCTGGGTGCTCAGCAGTGCAACACGCGAGCTGCCCCGCGCCCCGAGGTGCAGCAGCCTGTGCAGCACGTGCGCACAGCCCTGCAGCCACCGGGCTCCTGCAGCGCCACCAGAGCCGCCTTTCCTGGCCCACCTGGGTGCACCAGGCAATTCCTGGGAATGGGACAGGGCTGCCACCATGCAGCCAGCAAGCCCGGCGGCAAAAACGTGCTGACTAGGATCGGCGTCAGCTGCCAAACGCAAGTTGTATAAACTTAACGATGGGAGCAGGAGACGGCCACGCAGGATGTGCAAGAGCAGCACCACATTGTGCAAGAGCGGCGGCTGCTGCGTGCGACCCCGCGCCGCGCGAGCCCGGGCTCAGCAGCCCCGCGAGCGCCCCGGGCAGCCGCGCTGGAGGCTGGGCTCCCAGCTCGCTATTCAAGCTGCACAAAGGACAAATTCCGATGGCTCCTGCTCGGCCGGGACCGGCCCCGCGAGGCTGGCAGGCGGCAGCAGAGCTGGCAGCGGCAGCAGCGAGGGGTTAAACCACGGCCACGGAGGATGACGCTGCCAGGGCGCCTGCGAGCGAGCGCCCGGCCCCGGGCCGCGCTGTGCTCTCACACAGAGCTGCGTTTCTACACTTCCTGGCAGCAGAATTACTTAATAATCTATATTTAATACCCCTGGGCCAACAGGAACTGAAACTCCGAGCCCTTCCTTCCCTCGGCACGGAGAGGAAGGGCCCACAGGGCCACGGCGGACGCGCATGGCAGGTCACAGCCGCTTGCACTTTGCAACCCCTGCAAAACCCTCCCAAAAGGGGCGAGGGAGCTCCGGGCAGCACAAGGAGCCCCTCGCCCTGCCCTGCCTGGCCGGGGAGCCCCCTCGCTGTGTCCCGCGTGGCCCTGGCGGCCCCGTGCCTCGTGGCAGGGACGTGCACGGGCACACGGGGGACCTCGTGGGCAGCCGGCAGGGCCACGCGCCGTCCTGCCGCTCCTCGGGCTCACGGGCCAGCAAGGTCTGTCCAGGCACCCTGGCACACACAGCGGAGGGGATGTCCCTGCAAGTCACCTGCGGGGACAGCACAGAACGAGCCCCTTGCCCACCCATGGCAAACCCCGGCCGTGCCCTCGCTGCCGGCGGTGCTCCCGTTTAGCACCAGGGATAGCGGGAGCGCCGGGCGAGCGGCTGCCACGCGGAGCCCGGCTCCCTGCCCAGGCCCCGCGCCGTCGGGACAGGGCAGCGGCTCCAACGCTGCTCCTGCTGCCTCGCAGGCTGCCACGGCTGCCCAAGGGGACACCGCATCCCAGGGACAGCTGCTACCGCAGCCAAAACCAGCGGATTAGGGCCGGCAAGGACACTTAGGAAGTGGCAATATGGTGTCTGCCAGCGCAGCAGAGCCGGGGAAGAGGCTGCAGCTCCCCCGGCACAGCCCAACGCCTCGTGTGCTCCACACGGGAGCCAGGTCCATGTCACCAATAGCTCCGCTCGTTCCAGAGCATTCCCATCCTCCCCACGTGCGCCCGCAGCAGCGCGAGCCAAAGCACCGCTCCGGCACCGGCACCGGGGCCGCACCGCGCAGGGGCCGCCTCCGAGCAGCGCGGCTTCCTAATTAGCAATGACGTGTTTATTAAATAACTTCTCGGCCAGGTGGTTGGAGTTAATCAGTGATTTAGTACTGCTCTGTAGTTGCTGGCAGGTTGTGCCTTTGAATCATCACTCTGGCTAAAACAAAACAAGCAAACCCACGAGAACAGAGAACTCCGCAGCTCTGCTGTGCCTCTACCACCAGATAGTTCATGCATAAAAGCATGGGAAAAAGCTGCACCAGAGCTGCAAAAAGGAGGGGTTTAAGGGCAGGGCAAAGAGACCACACTTACACCGACTGCATGCAAGGGGCACCAACAATCACTGAACACTTAGGGCTGGGCCCTGCCTCTACAAACAGCAAACTGACCTTGCAGGCAGGGATGGGAGAAGCCAGGTGACTTACGAGGGTCACCGAAGAAAGTCCTTGTGCACCGACGGCTTCCTGGGTTCCACTTGTTTAAATAAATAACTAACCAAAGCATCCTCTTACCAAAGAGCTGCAGCACGCCGACCGATGACACGGGTAAGGGATGGGAGGAAAAGGCAGGAGACAGGCCCAGAGCACGACAGGAGCAAAGCCAAACCCTTAGGGACCCACAGGAGTTGGACGCTCCCCCTGGGATGGAATTACTTTGGATAGAGATCCATTTTTTTGGATTTGCACACATTCCAGCTGATTTTACACGAAGCCTCTCCAAGGACACGTGGATGGGGCAGGGCAGGGGCACCGCCGCGTCCCCCGGAACGTGTCGCCCCCGCACAACCAGCGGCAGGTTTGCTGCCCTCAGGGCGCAGGGCAGCGGCCAAGCCCCGTCCCGCCAGGCCCCGCGGGCAGGCCGGGAGCTGCGGACGGGGGGCTATGGATTTGCAGGGATGTCTGGAGCGGCAACGCGCGGCTTGGCCTTCCCGACCGCAGAAAGGGCCTGGACAGGCCCGCCTGACAGCGCTTCTCCAGCTTTCATATTTATGAATCCCTTTAAAAGTCTCCCGTGCCAATTATAAGGCTCGTTAGATAGGAGCAGCAAGGCCTCTCTGCCAGGACGGAGCTGTGTTTGTTTAGAGAGGCTTGGAGACGAGTGTTTGCGTTGGCAGCAGCGTCCTGCCTGCAGGGAAGCGCAGGAATTTGCGCGCGGGGATGGGAAGGGGACGGGGCCAAGGGCTGCGCTCCAGCTCCAGCGCGGCGAGCGCGAGCGGGGCCCTGGCCCGGGACGGCAGGAGGGGCCGGGCAGCCCCGCGCTCCCGGCCGGCCGCCGCTCCAGCCGCAGCCGGGCCGTGTTCTCCAGGCAGCAGGGCTGCTGGAGCAGCGGGAGCACCATCGCGCCGCTCCGTCTGCCCCGCTTCACACGCTCATGCCGATCCATACGGCAAAACGCTTGCCAAGGGGACAGAGAACCTATTGTCGCGTGAATGGCACTATTGAGCAGGCTCAGATCGCACACCACAGCCCAGCGGCACCCTGAGGACGTGAATTATTTTCACGGTATTTGAAGAGATAAAAGCCCTGTGCTTCACAGGAAGGAAGCCAGCCCGGGCCAAGCCTGCCTGGTTACTCTGCTGGAATTACTGCCCCTTCCCCACCAGCCCAGCACCTTGGCCACATCCCGCTGCCATCCCCAAATCAGGGACGTTCCCCGCTGTTTGGGGAGGGTTACCAGGATGGGATGTTTTTCTAAAGCTTGCTGAGGTTCCCGATGAAAGGCAGGGAAGATCCAAGAGAAACTCCAAAGGAGGGTCCTGGCAATGCAGCTGCATCCGCAGCCGTGGGCAGCTCTGCATGAACATGTGCACCCATCCCGAGCACACGACCACATCCCATGGGATGCAGAATGCACAGGGCCGGGGGCGCTCACGGAGAGGGGCAGCCCCAAACCCCGAGCCGAGACCTTGCCTGCCCATCCCGAGGGACGATGTGGTCCGGCTTGCAGAGCCCGGGCGCAGGGCAGTCCAGCTCCCGAGGGGAGACGCTGCGGATGACCCTGTCCGTGGGCTGCCGCGTGCCGGGCCGTGCGCTGCGGTGCGGCGAGGACAGCCCGTTCCTCAGCCAGGGCCTTGGGCTGCGCGTCGCCGAGGCAGGTGATGAGGAAGAGAAGAGAGCGCCTGGAGAAAGGCCAGGAGCAAGGAGCAAGGAGCAAGGTCCTGCTGGGTCTGGGAATGGGCCTTTGATTTACTCTGCACGGGGAAGCAGGGAAGAGGGACCCAAGAGCTGCTTCCCATGGAGCTCCAAAACAGAGCGCTGCGAGGAAGGGAGGGAGGCAGGGAGGGAGGCAGGGAGGGAGGCTGCAGCCCCGACTCGTTGCCTGCCTTTGATCTACAAACAACTCGCTCTGGTGGAACCGCGGGCTGAGCTGCAAGGCGAGGGCACTGGGACGTGCTGGGGCTCCGGAGGGAGGAAGTGCCCCAGGAGCGAGGTGAGGGTGCCAGGACGTGCTGGGGCTCCAGAGGGAGCATCCCGGGAGCAAGGCCAGGGCGCTGGGAACACGCCGGGGCTCTGGATGGAGGGAACGCCCCGGGAGCGAGGCAGGAGCTGCTGCAGCGTCACGCGAGAGCAACCTCACACTCATTTGGAACAGACTGGAGGCAAACACGGCAGCACTTGCGGAAAACAACGCGGATGCAAAGTGAGGAAGGCTCCTCTTGAGCCCTCGCAGGCCCCAGCTCCGAGGGAAGCAAAGGAGGAAAGCAAAGGAGGAAAGCGAACACGTGGTCAAAAGCTGCCACCCGCTGCTGTCACCTCCGGGCCATCGCTGTCACACGTCCCCTCCTCCCCGGCCAGCCGGGCAGGATCTGCAGGTGACTTGGCCAAGCAGCAGTTTTATCAGTTCTATTATTTACACGCACAGGAGCGCCTTACCTAGCTCTCTGACCAACTACCTTCAGGTTGTCAGAAGAGACAGGACTCCCACGTCCTGTTTTACAGAGGTGGAAGCTGAACAAAGCGCAAACGCAGCCCACGAGGGAGAGCCCGGGCTGGCTGGGGCTTCGCCAGCTCCCCCCGGGCATCGCCCAAGCACAGCGTACGGAGCCGTGGGGAGCGCCCCGCGCAGCCGCTGGGGAAGGCGGCACCGGCACGGACACGCAGCACCCGAGCACTGCCGATGGCCACGAGCGCGGGGGCCACGGGCAGCAGGTCCCCGTCCCGCAGGCACCCGGAGCGGACACTGCCTCCCCGCACGGGACACACTCATCCCGGACGGGAACGCGGCTAACTCGCCCCAAAGGACAAGCCCTGCGCCCAAGGCTGCTGCGGATCCTGTGCAGGACCCCTGCAAGCTGGCGAATTCAGCCTTGCATAACATCCTGCAGCAACAAGCTCCGAGTCTGATAATACACTGGAAGAAAAATTACTTCCTTTTATTCATATTGAACTCGCTGCTCTTCTATTTCCAGCAGCTGCCTCCTCATTTTAGGAAAATAGTCATTAATTGAAGCCCTCTTCCCTCTACCTCCCTGCCTCCTTCCAAGTGAAAAACAATCCTCCTCTTGGTGTTTCTGGCTATTTCGGTCATGCCTAGACCCCTCTCGGCTCGGGGAGCACATTCCGACCTCCCCGACGGGTCTCCCCAGCCCCACGCGCTCCCCAGCCGTGCCGGGCTGTGCTCCGAGCACCTGCTCCCTAGGAAAAGAGATGCAAGCGACTCCCGTTCCAGAGCCGGCTGCCACCAAGGGGGACACCCCGCAAGGGACCAGCGCCGAGACCCCCCAGACATGCGCAGGAACGTGCTGAGGCTGCCAAAGGGTATATATCTAGAGCTTACACAGTTGGGGATTTGTCTAAGAAATAATAAAAGAAACAACATTTTGCATTTTTTGCAGCTGGGTGTGAAGCATGCTGACGTTTTGCCCCCTGCTTTTCCACCTTTACCAGGGCGCCCATCCTGCAATTTGTCCCAGCTGCCAGCACGGGAGGACGGGCAGCTGATGCTGCCGGGTGCTACTTCCCAACGGACACCAAATCCCAAATCCCTTCCTTCGGGGAGCACTACAGGAAAGGCGAGCCGAGCCCTGCTGCGTCCAGCCGCTGCCAGCTCTCACTTTGGGGCTACGCTGCCAGCAGACACCTCCGAGCAGCCGCCCGAGAAGCCCCATCCAACCCAACAGTGCTGGGACTGAGACACAACTGCTGGACACCGAAAGCCACCTGCAGTGTTTCCAGGCCCTGTTTTTCCTACTTGTCCTAAGAGAATTTGCAAAAGTTGCCCAACCGAATACTCAGTTCAGGGCACTCCACAGCTGTGTCCTCCCCTTGCTCTGCACTACTCGGCTTACCTACGGAGAGGAACTGAGGCGCGCAATGAGGAGCACAAGCTCTAGATTTAGAGACACGGAGCTAGAACAGACACGGATGATGCAGGAAGGGAGCAGAGGGAAGCAATGGAAAATACCCTAACGAATCTAGGAGCAAACTGGGAGCAAAATCTGCGTCCTGGATAGACAGAGCCCTGCACACCCGGTCTAGACAAGCAGAGCACAAAGGGAAGGGTGCGCAGCCCGCGCTGGAAGGGCTCCCGGGGCCCGAGAACCCCTCGGGAGGCAGGAGCCTCCCCGTGCACCCTGCTCCCTCCCAAAGCAGGTCCCTGGTTCCCAGCAAGGAGGTGCAAAGCAATGCAAGCGAGATGCAAACGACCTGACCCGACTGTCTGCCAGCGGAGGCTCCGGCAAGGCCTCGGGCTTCACCACCGTGCAGGGAGCGGGCAGAGCCAGCGCCGCGGGCACCGCTCCCACAGCGCCTCCCGCCCTGCGGCCTCCTGCCTCCGCAGGGATTTTCCTGGGCTGCAGCAGCCGGGACGCGGCCCTCGGCCGGAGCCTCAGGGCGCGCGCAGGACTCGGAGCGGCTCCGGCAGCGCGGGCTGGGCGCCCTGCCCGTGATTTGCGCTCGGACCGACACCGCGGTCGCTGTGGTGCGGCACCGGGCCGGCCCGTCCTGCAGCGGGGCAGGCAGGGGCGCAGCCGCGGGCGGACGGGCACCCGCAGCGGCACCTGCAGCTCGGAGCTGATGCAGGCACAAACACAACACGCTGCAAGTACGAGGGGAGCGGCGGAGCCTCTTGCAAGTGCAGTGTTCCCGCGTGCTTCCCAAGCCCAAGGAATGTCCCGTTCCCCGGGAGCTGTCTGGGATGCGGCACTTGCCTCCACGTCCTCTCCCGGGCCACACAGGCTCCGCACCCTCGTTGGGCCGGTGCTCCTGCTCCCCCGCAGCAGCAGTCACCCCAGCGCTCTCCAATTCAGCACTTTTATACCAAATGCACTGAACGTGCCCATTTGCATAGAAACAGCCCTCTTTATGGAGCTCCCACTTCTCTGAATTGCACAGATGTTTGTTCAGAGGCGAGACAGAAAAGTCACATTTTGTTGACAGCTCTTCTCCCCTGGGTGACAGCAGGCGGGAGGGCAGATACACAACCACATTACATGCTCCTTTGCTCGTTAGGTTTCTCCTCTGAGCCTTTTCTGCATCTTTTTTCTTTTTAAACCCTGAAAAGATGGCACAGAGAAACAGTGCAGACTGCCCCTGTTTCCATAATCACTCATTGACTGGAGCCTGGAATCACATTTCATTAAAATAAAATGCTCTGCCCGAGACAGTTAATCAATTTAGAGGACACTAATCCAAGAGAAATTTGCTCCTGAACAAGTTAATAACCCATTAGCAAAGGAGGAGCCCTGGGTAAGGGCTCTGCGAGCCAGCATCCTCTGGCCGAGCCGCTCCGCGCGGGAGCCTCCCAGCAGACACCATGTGCTGATGCCAAGCGGGAGCAGATGACCTCACGCAGTAATCATGCACGCGGATTAGTTTGTTATTAAATCTAATTAGTTAACAGGTAGCCCATCAGGGACCCCGCTGGACTTCCAAAGGGGAGTTCTTTGCAGCTTAGGCAGCTCTTGCGGGAAGAGCATCTTTCCCAGGGGGAAAGGCTATTTTCCTGGACCCAAACTCCAGCACAGAACACAGGGCAGACGAGGGGCTTTTGCACCGCTCACTCGGAAGGGTGATTTTTGGGGCATGTCTTCAATGACACCCTGGTGAGGTGAGGGGCTCAAACCACCCTCTACTTTACCAGAAACAGGGAGGCCTTGGACCACAGCAAAGCTTGCATGAGGTATCCGGGTCCCAGGCAGTGCTTTCCGCTGGGGCTGGGATCCCGGGATCGAGCACCACCCCGGCATCTGCAACCAGCACCGTCACCGCACATCGCCTCCCGCGGGAACGCGCATCCCACGCGCGAGCACAGGCTCAATACCAAGGACAAAAACACTACATGATAAAACAGCAGAGATTAAACCGAGCTCCTAATTGCATGATCAAAGTCTGAGTAAACAGGTGCTAATTCGGGAGCCGCGCGGGGATGGAGGTGTCCTGCCTCCCCGGTGCCGGCCGCCCTAACACACTCCTGTGGATTGGGACCCCACACTGCCGGCACTGGGCACTGCCCTGCTCACATCGGGAATGTCCCGGGAACGGCCCTTCCGCACACCAGGCATCACGCAGGGCAGCCATGGATTAAAGCAGCCCGGGCACGGGCTCTCGGACAGCAGGAAAAGCACCGTCATCTCCAAGGGCCACAGAGGCCGCCGGCTTCCGTTTCCTCTCACGGAATTTGGGGATATCCTTGTCTCCAGTGCTTCCCCACCACGTTCCTGGAACACTGCTGCTGAACGAGTCCATTTTGCCTGTTTTATGGGAAAAAAAAGATAATCCCAAAACCTCAGAGGCATGTTGGGTGAGCAGCTCACCTGACAGCTTAGGAAATGAATGTCTCGGAAGCAGAAGGGACCTTTCTCTCCACAAAGCTGTGTAAATACTTTATACAAGGCTGCTTTTTGCCCTTCCCTGTGCCGCACGCCACGGGCAGGGCTGCTCTGGGGAGCGGGGTGGCCCCGGCAGCGTCCTCGCTCCGCAGAGCCCTCCTGCTAAACACTGGTCGCCAGCACACGGCACCACGGGCAGCCCGGCTCCTTCCCTGCTCCAGGCACCGGAGCCGCGTCGGGCAGCTCCACAGGGACAGGGACAGAGCTGTGCAACACGCAGCAGCACGTGCAGCCGGGCTCCCCGGAGCTGCGCTGCCGGCACCGCGGAGCCGGCACCTTCGGCTCCGCAGCTCCCAGGGAGCTACCAGCGCCGAGTGCTCGGCAAACACGCGCCTGCTCCTTCTCAGGGGGGAGAAAACTACTTATTCTCTACCACTTTCAGGAGCTATTTATTGCCTTATCGCCAGATAAACAGCTCCTATCTCCTTCAAACAGATTCCTCTGCGCCGCAGCCCGGCACAACGGCAGCGGTCCGTGTGCAGGCGGACGTGGGCGGCTGCGAGGGAAGCGGCAGCCCTGGCGCAGGCGGGAGCAGCGCGAGGCTCGTGTCACACCGAGCAGGGACACGGCACCGCCGGCACCGCCGGGCCACGGCGCCCGCCGCACGGGCTGCGCCGGGCAAGAATGTGGTCCCCGCAGGCTCGCCTGCCGCTCCTTTAAAAAAAGGAGATGTAAGGAGATTAAAATAAGCAACCAGGCCTCGCCAAAGAGTTTGCGCATTAGCTGACTAAACCATAACAACCGTCAGCTTGTGACGAACGCCATGTGTCTCGGTGGCAATTAAAGAAGAGGAAGCAGCATCTGCGGCCTCTCTCCGCTCACTCATCTCTTTCTCACGTCGGCATCTCCAGCCCCATGTGCCGCACAGCTTTGCCCACCGCCTCGCATGCAGGAACCATATGGTTTGGAGGCTTGTGTACTTTGCCTCAACTCCAGCTAGAAATTAGCCTGGCATTAAAGCAGCAGAGCTCCCCTCATCCCCCCCATCCCTACTCCATAGTCCTCGCTCCTCAGAGCGTCGCCACTGCAGCCTCCTCTACTCGGGACCTGCACCGGGGCACACGGGCTGCATTTCTGCTCATTTTCCCTCAGAATCAGCAGGAACTACAGGCCTCCTCTGCAGCAGTTGGGAAAAGTCGGGATGGGGAATGCAGATCCCTGCTCTCCACGCTCCGCCCGACACCGCTCACTCTTCGCATCCCAAAACCCAGCTCTGGGACAGCCACAGGTGCTGCCCGCAGGGAGGCTGTACGGAGCAGCCCTTCAAGGCCACGCTCCTGGTGCACGGAGGGATTCGGAGGGAGGGAAGGGAGCGGGCGGGAGGCGCCGTGCCCGGAGCGGCGGCCGCGCGGCGCGGCTGGCTCACGCGGAGCGCCGGCCGCACGCCGGGACGGCTCGCCCGCCTCTCCCACCCACGGCAGGACGGCTCAGCCCGCTCGTCATGCTGCGCACGAGGCTGGCGCGCGATGCGCTTAAAAGTAACAGATAAAAAAATAAAGCAGTGATAAATACCCAGCAAGGCACATCCTCCATCCTCCTCCGGGGTTAGCTGCTGCAAGGTGCCAAAGGGCACAGAGAGGTGGCCCAAAGCTCCCCAGCCCAGAAGCATAGCGGCTCGGGGAGGACAAGGGAAGGCTCCACGCTGGAGCCTCCCTAGGTGCCACCTTGGTGGCGGCCACCCCCACAAGAAGAGCCACTTGTCCCTAGAAACGCGGTCCCTACTGGAAAGGAGACGCCTCGAGGAGCGGGCGCCAGCGCAGGGCGCTCTTATCTCGGCCGCCTGCTGCCCTCCCCGCTGGTGCGGGCGGTTTATAACGCTCGGGAGGAGCAGGGGCCTCCTGCCCAGGCCCAGATTAGCCGGAGGGGCAGACACGGTGCTGGGGCTGCAGGAAAGGGCTGCGTGGAGGCGTGTGGAAGAGCCGGGCGCAGTTAAAAGGGCCATCAGGGCCTTGGTAAAGAGCCTTGTCCTAACTCCAAAGGTAAGAGCGCATGCAAGCTTCTCGCTCAGCCCAAACGCTCTGCTCTGCAGAGCTTCCCTCGCCGGTCCCAGCGAGGGGCCAGCTGCAGCCCCGTCTCGGCTGGAAGCCGCTCAGCAGCAGCGGCGGCGGCACCGCGGGCTGGACGGCACCGCGCGCAGAGCTCGTCCCCTCGCCCAAGGGGGGCCCGAGAGCGCCAGCCACGCACACAGCCCGCCCGGGAAGCTCAGCAGCAACGAGCTCCTGAGCGGAGAAATCCTCCTGTTGCTGCTCAAGAGAAAGAGGAAGAACTTCCAAATTGCACTGAAAACAAATTGTATTATTTGTATTACATCTAGCTTTAATAATATACCAGACAAGCCAGTAAATACGTGACTATAAAACACACAGATGCAAGGAAGTCCTCCTTCTCTCTGGTGCTGTCTGAGCAGAGGTAGGACTGCCCCACTGAGCTATAATTATGCCCCTCTGCTGTACTGCAAAATAATCCTTGCACTGAATGTTCCTACAGCCCTTCAGAAAGGAAGGGGAGGTGAAAAACGCAACCCGACAGGGATGAGCCATGAGTTCGAGGCTGAGAAAGGTTGCAAAATTACACCCTCGCTAGATGAACAAAGCAGAAAAAAACAGAAGTAACTCATCTCCGAAACACAAACCAAAAACCATGTGCTTCCCTTCTCAGATTGCTCTTGTGGTTCGCTTGTAGGGCCAATGTAAAGAACACAGCTGGCAACGCATGGAGAATTTACAGTGCCCAGCTGCTGGGCATCAATTTTGCACTGTCAATTCAAGATCTCCCAGCCCGTAGCAGTGAGAGGCGGAGGGAGTTTTCTTCCCAAGAACAAGAAACCTCCCGCAGCTCTGAAACGATGACATTCACACTGCAGAGCCTAAAGCTGGCAGATCGCATCCCCCTCCACCCCGCATCCCCCTCTCTTGAAGGGGGAGGGAGCCGAGCCCACGTCCAAGAGCGCTGCGCAAAAGCCACCTTCGTGTGAGTCACAGCACGAGCAGCGGCACCGCGCGCCTGGCTACGGCGGCTTTGGGGAAAAGTCGGCATTTTGAACGGGAACAGAGACGGCCCCGGCTGCAGAGCGAGCGCCGGAGCGGGAGCCCCAAATCCCGAGGCTGACCTGGTGACCAACTCACTCTCTGGCCATTTCCATGCACTGAGAAGGGGTGACACTTAACTCCTGTGTCCCAGGAGTATCGCTGGAGATCAGCTAGCCAAAACCCACCCAAAGCTCTCCATACGCGTTGCGGCTAACAGCAGTATAACCAGAAACCTCCATTCCAGCTGCTCAAGAGATCTCATCTGCTCACTTGGGTTTATTTCTGCTAGTGCTGATGACCTAGAAAATCTTTCTGAGTTCCATTTTGGTAAAAGGAGCTGCCTCATATTTGAAGAAGCAACAAGTAAATTGAAAAGAGGAGGAATCTAGTGCTCTGCCAGCCCAAGGGAAGATTAGATCTGGATCAGGCCACCATTATTCAAAGCCAAATATCATCACCTGCTGCAGCCACGGTACCACGGGAAGAATTTCACTGAATACACGAGTCTGAGCACCAAAAGGGCATTCAGAACAAGAGCAGCAGCTCATCTCCTGCACCAGAGCAGCCCATAGCACCAGAGCACGGAGCGAGGACGTTTGGCAAATCCGTGTCCCTCGAGCACAGGACCCAGCCTGGACTTCTGGTACCGCTTTCTCCTGCGTCCAGGCAGATCTGCCTGCTCGGACACATCCGTCCCCCGCAAGGCAGCAGTTTTCTGAGCCATCGGAACATGTGAAGTGTGTTCTGCATGGAGAGCAGCATGACTCACCTTGATAATCCTCCCACCCGGTTGGTGCTGGGAGGCTTCTAGCACCAGTGGCTCAATCCGCACTCCAACGTTGTTTCCTAGGGCACAGGCAGTGCAGAATTGAACTCCAGTGGCCATAGCAACCCCAGGGATGGTTTTACCCGCTAGAAAGCAAAACGCTGATCTACCCTCAACTTCAAATCTGCAAGATTCTCCTAGTCAGGAGCACCTCTCTACTCGCTAATCCTTGCACCTGCAGAAATAAGGACCATTCCTAGAAAGATCTGACCTGAACATCTGTTTCTTAATTTCTGCTTTCCCCAAATCTGTCCACAGAAGAGAGGAGGAGTTTGGGTGTTTCTGCTCCTTTAGCGAAGAGCAGAGCAAAAGGAATCAGGATAACGAGAGCACAGCTCGAGGCTTCTTCGCCCCAGGGTTTGCAGCGCTCCTGGGTTTCACCCAGACCTCTCTGCACGTCCCCATGGCAGCGCGGGAGCCCCGGGGAGCCGCGCAGGAGGGAGCGCGGGCTCAGGCCAGCACCGTCCTGTGGGCGCTCCTGCGTCCCTGCAAGGGACACGGACCTGCTCTCCACGTCCCTTGCAGGAGCAGCAGCCACCAGCGGCACTTCCACGCGCTGCATGCGCCCTGGGCAATACTGCACAACGGGGCACTGCACCCCGCGGGCACCGAGACGACTCGCAGCCCGAGACACAGATTCTCCTCCAAAATGCCTGCGGATTTTCGCCCAACAGAGGTGTAAGCCAAAGGCATTTAGAATATACTCCAGCACTGCATTTCCTGCGTAGCTGGGCAGCTCTCCTCCTCCTGGAGCAGGAGGAAATGCCCGATGCACTCACTCCTTCGGGGGGCTTTGCAGGGTGCAGCAGAAAGGCAGCCCCTCCGACTGCTTCGCTGTTCCTACTACACACACAGTTTGGGCTAAAGGCAGCGGAAAGCACCGGTTGGAGTCTAAAACACACTTCCTTTTTCCAGGCCTTGGTCATAGCAGAAGGAAAACAATCGCTCCGGCCAAGCAGTGGGAGAAGTTTCACTTTTCCTTCTAGGCCCTATGGCCCTGCACGCGAGCTGGGTTACAGACGTGCAGGGAAACAGTGTCACGGATGCAAACACTCGGCTTCACTCCGGGAAGGAGCCGAGCGCGCGCAGCCCATCCTGGGAGCGGGGTCCGCAAGCGGCCGCACGCACCGCGCTCCTGCACGAGCTCCCCGGCGCACACAGGCGGGCAGGAGCCCCATCGGACCCAGAACAGACACTGGGGATAATGGACTAGGAAAGCAGTAAAGTGAGAGGGCTGGAGAGAGCCCTCTCCAGCTCGCCGGCCACGCGCGCTCAGGCCACCCATCCAACCGCGACCCGGCGCGCGCTGCCCCGGCTCGTCCCTCGGGAGGCCGATCACAGGCGGCGCTCCGGCCGAGATTGGAAAGCGACCGCATGGCTCCCAAGGGACCTGCAGCGAGGCACGCTGCACGGCTTGGAGCCGCACGGCTTGGAGCCGCACGGCTTGGAGCGCATGGCACCGCAGCCAGAAGGCTTGGGAGCGCGCAGGGCACCGCGGCTTGGAGCTCATGGGGCACTGCGGCCACATGGCACCGCTGCAGCAGCCCTCCCTGCGCCTCCTTGGGCAGCAGTGCCCCGGGGAAGCTGTCCAGCCCCAAGGCACTCGCCATTCCCAGGGCCCCTCATCGCCCTTCCCCAGGCCTGGCCATGCTGTCCCAGCTGAAAACAGCCAAGGGCAAAACCACCAAAATCCCAACCTGTTCCCCAGGGGCAGGACAAAGCGCTCCAGGACCTGCTGCGAGCAGCAGCCTCATCCTGTGCCAAAGGCCCCGGGCACACACGGGTAACACAGGCTGCCGGCACCAAGGGCGCTCGTGGCGGACACGGACTGCGCCGCATGGCAGCTCCGTGCAAGAGCAGCCCAGGGCGCCCAGCATCAAGGGTGGGGACCAGTTTGGTGGCTTAAAAGTAGTGCTTAGAGGTCAGAGAAACAAACAAAAATAAGCGCCACGGCGCTGGACTGCAGAGCCGCTTCTGCTGCGCTCTGCACTGCGGCGCCAGTGACTGGAGATCAACCCAAAAGTCGGGGAAGAGACAGGTCCCCAGGGCCACCCGTCCCCCTAGACCCTGCACAGGACCCCAAAGCCGCATGAATAGCCCAGGGTCACCCCTGGATCCCCCAAAGGGCCTGGGCCCGGCCACGCTCCGGGCGCAGGACAGACCCTCGGGAACACAGGGCCAGCCCCGGCCAGGGGCAGGGTCCTTCTCGCACCAGCACGAGCGGCTCCCCTGCAACACCCTGCAAACAAGCAGGGAGCGCAGGCACAGGTTGTGTGGGGCTTTGAGTACCTCACAACTCCAAAACACCATTTATTTCACACCAACCGGCCTTGCTGGAACTGCAGCGCGGGACACAAACATGTTAGCCCTGCGCTCCGGGGCTCCTCCGGACTCGCCCTGCCAGATTCCCTCCTTGTTTTATCCATCCGGGAGCATTTCCCCACGGCGGAGCAGCAGGGAGCCCGCAGCGCCCGCAGCCCCGTGGGCAGGGCCGGCCCGGCGCCGCTCACCGCGCTCGCGCACGGAGCGAACCCGGCGCGGTGCAGGCGGCAGCGCGTGCGGGATGTGCCCGCCCGGCCGCCGGCACCTCTGCTCCGGGGCTCCGCACTCGCAGAAACTTCCTGAATAATTCATGCATGGTGTAGGAGGCAGAGAGGCAGATGTCTGCAAGAAAAGCAGGTCACTGAGTAAAGGCACTCATGGAAGATGGGAGAAATGGGGACAGATAATCTCCCTTCTGAAAAAATTATGATGATTTGTACGCAAACTTGAGAGAGGCCCCGGACACCACAGGACGCTCAGCAAGACCTGTCCTTCAGCACAGGCGGATTATTTTTGAACCCTTTGTTTGCTTTTTAATGAAGCTGCCTGGAAAGGAAGCTCCCAGCCGGCAGCACCACTCCCTGTGCACCTCCACGCAGGGCAAAGGCAGGACGGCTGCAAAAGGCCCCTCCACCAAGTCGCGAGACACCTTCTCTGGTGCATCCAGCCAAGGCTCAGCCCAACACGCAGGGTGTGCAGGAGCACGAGGGGCCGAGCGCAGCAAGGCCCCTGCGGCGAGGAAGGCTCCTTCTCCTCATCCCCGCCGCAGGGCGGCTCCTGGCCACGCCGCCGGCCCCACTTGCTCACTCTGGGTGCAGGAGAGGCCAGCGCTGCCCTCCCAGCTCACACCTCCAAATGGAGAGGATGCGGAGCAGCCACGGAGATGCGAGTGGAAGGAAAGTGCGTGTGGACATTGCCAGCACTTCCAATGATCGCAGTATCGAACTGCCTCCCTTGTGCTGGGATCCAGACACCTACGGGCTCCTGCACCCTGCAGGAAACACCCTGCGTGAGGAGCCTGGCAGCCACCCCGACCCGCTGGTCACCCTGACCTGCCCGCCGGGCACTGCCACCTCCGGGGCGTCCAAGGCAGCGGACACAAGCACGGCCCTTAAACCACCCCCCCAATAGGCAAGTGAGCATCGCACTCGTTATCAAGACTCATCAC
>JAVCKT010140762.1:0-17979 GCA_032273925.1 Rhynchotus rufescens
CGGAGCGGCTTGGTGAGCGAGCCGGGGCGCCCGCGGGCACTGGAGCCACCCGCGAGCAGCCCCGCGCCGCTCCCGTCCCCGCGGCCTCGCCGCCGGGCCCGCGCCGCTGCCTCGCGGGGTGCCCTGTCCTGCCCGGGCCCCAGCGCCTGCGGAGCTGCCGGTGCCGCCGCTGCCCTGCCAGGAGCGAGGGCTCCTCGGAGCCGCAGCCTCGCGCCCGGATCGTCCCGCGGCGCCTGGAGCCGGCACCTGCCTGCCAGCGGTGTCCGTGTTAGCCCTTGGCTGCCGGGAGCTGCCCGCACCGGATTGCCGGGATTGCCGGCCTTGCCTGCCGCAGAGCTGCTGCCTGACGAGGAGCAGCCACGCCGCGAACCCAGTGAGGATAAACGAGGGTTTCTTTCCCAACCCCACCCCACCGGCATGGCCTTGCAGCGCAAAAAGACCTTCAGCAAATGTTTCCTGGCTCCATCAAGCCTTAAATCCTTCCATATCTTCAGTTCTTCCTTCCTTCCGTCTGCCGTGCTGGGAACTCTGGAAGAGAGGAAAGAAGGGGTAGGCAGGCTGGATCCGAACGTGGCAGCCAGGCTGCTCTCCGCACGTCAGACCGCGACTGGCTCCTGTCCCCTGCAGCGGGCACTGCCCAGGAGCTCGGAGCAGAAGATGCCAACTGCTCCCGTGCAAGTCGGAGCACCGTGGTTGCAAAGGGCACGGCTTCTGGGGCCTGAAACGTCCCTGCTCTGGAGAAGCATAAATGGCATTAAATAATAATAATAATAAAAGATTAAAGGGAATCAGAACAGTGCAGCTGGGAACTGGTTTAACTTTCCGCTCTTCCTGTGGCATGGTGTTGCCCTATGGCCCAAGCCTCCATAGAGCGCCTTACAGCTGCACTGCAAGGAATTTTGCCATTAAGTCAGTGATATCGTTTGAGGGCGGGATTTTCTTTGTCTTTTTTTGTGCAGTCTTTTGGCTTCCAATTCCCACATTGTGCAGCCAGGTTGTCCCCTGATAATCTGAGGGAGCCGGTGATCGTCGTGTTGCAGGTGACTTGGAAGCCTTGCCGGTTCCACGGTCTTTCGGAGGCTTTGGGGAGGCTTTGGTTGAGTTGGAGGCCGGTGTTTTGGGCCGGTGTGGCAGCAGACTCGCTCCTGCTGATGCTGAATTGCAGCTCTGCTCAACAGATCCCATTGCAGCCTCCTGGGGGCAAGGCCTTCCCTTCCCCTGCTCTTCTCCAGGTGTTGCTGCAATGTAAGTGGGGAAATGTGTTCCTCATGTTCCCTGTGCTCTGGGGGCTTGGAAAACCAGCGCTTTGCAATGCAACCTTGTCACGGAGAGCCTAAAATAGCCTTGTTTCTTCCAACAGCAGAGCAGCACCTTTGCCACCTCACTCTTGAGAGAGAGAGAGGGTGTTTCTTTCACCAGGGCTGGGCTGGCTCTTTGAGGCTGAGCCTAAACAGGGAGATAAACAGCACGGTGCCTGCTCCTCTCAGCTGCGCATGGGGACCCTGCCGAGGAAGTCCTTGTTTTCCAGATAAAACAACTGAGATGGATTCAATAGGAAATAAGTTATTTGCTTCTGAGTGAAGTTGCCATGGGCGGAGAAGGAGGAAATTAAACAATAGAAAAAAAATGCGTTTTATATGGCAGAGGAAAAAAACCAAGAAGGACTTGGCCTTCAGCAGGGTGGTCGAGTGTCTTCCCTTCGCACATGTTGACATTCTTTGGGAGTCATGGAAAAGATGACAGTGACGCAGCTGGTTCTTGAAGCCCGTCCGTCTCGGAAAGCATCAATGCTTGGGCACCGCAGAGCCGGAATCTCCTGGTTGACCTTTTTGTCCCAATATCACTCCCAGCCAAGGTCTCAATCCTGCACATGTGAAGGGCTCCTTGGCCTTCCTTTTCCTGCTTGTGTTTGCCTTGTGGTCCCACCTGCAGCCTGGGATCTCTTTCTATTGCTCGTCCTTTCTTTTGCATCTTTCTGTTGCTCATCGTGTTGCTCTGGACTCTCTCGTCCTCCTCGAGGCCGCCGGCTCCTGGCTGCAGTGGGGACCAGTGCCCAGCTCTACCGGCCGCCGTGTCGGGGCTCGGTGGGATGCACGTGTCTGGAGTAACTGGAAGCTCCAAGACACGCAGCCCTTCCCAGTTCCTGTATCTTTTCAAACCACTGGGTTTTGCTTTGCTTTGTTTCAGAATTGCTTTTGAATGAGTGTGGAAAACCCACTGCAGTTAAACGTACTTTCTGTTAAAGGTTACTTCGCTCTTCTTTCGCCCTCTCGTTCTGTGTCAAACTGTCACTGCTTTAAAACAGAAGATATTTTAATGTGCCGTTGGTGGTAATTCAAACAGACAGAAAGAGATGCCTTACAAGTCAAAAACTGGGCTGGAGTGAACAGAGAATGATTAATATTTTTTTCAGCAACGTGTCGTGATGAAATATTGCCCAGCCAGGCATGACTGTGCTGCGAAGCAGTGGGCGCAAACAGCGCCGCTCCTGCGCACGCAGCCACGCTCCTGCCGCCCTTCTCCTCGCTTGGTTTGCTTGATTTTGGGGGTGTCTCTCTGGTTGCCCAGGCCTGTGCAATGCTCTTAGGAAGGGGGCAAATGGAGGTGGTCCCAGGGAGTTCTCCCTGCTCTGGTGGGTGTCTCGGGACGTTTCCAGCCTGGCTGGGGCTGGAGATGGGTTGGGAAAGGGCATGTGGAAAAGGGCGCTGGGGGAAGAGTGCGGGGATGTGTCCAAAGTGGCCTCTGACTTTCATTAGTCTCTGTCTGTCTCCTGTGGAGACTGGTGTAGAGGGGGCTCCCCTGGGATTTTCTGCTTTGGCTTTTGTGGGGCAGCCCTACAGAAAGGCTGGAGCTGCTTCCCTTGGTATGGCAGAACTTTCCAGCCTCCGTGCTTGGCTCTTCCAGCAGGAAGGACTGTGCGAGTGCAGAGACATCTGGAAAAGCTGCAGTTCTCAGTCCCAATCCCAGCTCTTCTCCTGAGAACCCAAGGATGAAATGTGCCACTGAACTGGTAAAAGAGGCCCTTAAAGCCCTGTTTTCCAAGCTTTTCCTTACTGAAGCTGCACACCTGGCATGGAGAGGCTGCCGTCACTCCTCCCTGCTGGGTGCAGGTGGGAGAAAAAGCCGTGTCCGGAGCTAAGGGCACCAGGGCTGCGGCATCCATGGAAAATTCCGCTGGCCTGGGGGTTGTGGGGTCAGCAGTGGCCACGTGGGCTCCCAGCAGCACCCGCCTGTGCCCCAAAACAAGGAGCGAGGCCTGGAGCGTTTGGTCTTGGCTGCCCATGGGAGGGTGACAGCTGGTGCACTCAACTGTGGCAAGGTGACATTGGTTGTCTCTGTGTTCTGGCGTGTCGACTGTCTCTAGTCTCCAAAACATTCTGGTTAACCTGTTCCTTGGCAGGCGCTGCGATTTGGGGCTTTTTGTTTTATTTCCAGCCCTCTACGAGGCTCCTACATCGCTGACTCGTGCCAACAAGCCGGCGGCTTCAGCAGAGCGTCGGGAGGGAAAACACCCTGGTGCACCCACCCCCTCCTGCACCAGGAAGACCCAGCGCTTTCCGCTTGTCTGATGTCTCTGTGACAGTTCCAGAAATTGCTTCTCTGGGAAAATCGTATTTTTAGCTGTCTCTATCGTAGTGAGCTTGCAACAAGGGAGAGCTGGGAACCAGGTGCTGGCCAATGATTTGCAGTTCCCCACAGCTGCTCTTTTGGCTGCTAGAGGCCTAGAGACTAGGGTAGGTGAAGAGGGCTTTGTTTAAAAGGCTTTTGTTGTGGAATTTCATCTTCCAGATGTAGTTTATGGAGTGGATTTTTTTTTCCTCCTGTTGAGTTACAGCCTGCTAAAATTATGTTAGGACTCAGACAGGGCGCGAGAGAAGCAAGATATTAAGGTCCTATATCTTGCAATTGCTTTATGGCCTTGGAGGGCTAAGGTTTCTAATCTAGCACATGTTTCTAGCCCTGCTCCTGAAGGGACTTTGGACCTCGGAGCTGCTCTTGGGCTCCTAGGTAATGAGATCCTTTTGGCTGAGGTGACGCTGCTGCCTGTTGCAGGGTGCACCAGCAGTTGGGAGCTTGGGATAGGGGAAGAAGGCCCCAGCTGTGGAGCCTGGCTCGAGAGGATGAGTTGGTGCTGCCGTCCTGGGCACCGTTTCGCAAACTCGGGGCCTGGGAGCTGTGACGACGCAGCCTCCAAATGCCTCGGGAAGATGGGGCAGCTGGGAGACAACCTTGTGCCTGAACATCCTGCTGTCCGTGCCCAGATGCGGAGGAGCAGAGCAGCCTGTCGTTCCAAGACCCCTGGAAAGGCTCAGTGAGTCACACAGTGCGGATGGAGGAGAGGGCAGCCCGTAGCTTATGATTCATATTGTTTTCCTGCAAAAGCCATCGACTGTAATGGCAGAGCTTGCAGAGGATGAATCAATAGTGAGCGGTAAATCCTGCGTGTGACTGCAGGCTGCGCAGTGTGGGCAGAGGGGGTGGGTTGAGTTGTCCTGTCCTCCTGAAAAGCAGGACTATGTTGGAGCGGGGGTACCTCATTTGTGCCTTGCTCGGGCACCACGGCTGCAGTTTGGTGCCCAGGGCAGGGGCTGACACCCACAGTGCTGTCTTTAGGTGGTGTGAGCTCCCCGGGAAAGTTTTGGAAAGCCAAGGTATTCTTGGATGGGAAATAACCCAGGAGGAGCTTCTGTGGTGCTGGTTTGGCCCTGGTGCTGGCCTAGTCTAGTCCAAAGTCTTGGAGACAGGTTGTTTTGGCCAGACACTCCTCTTCAAGGGACTCTGCTGTGTCTTGTCTCCTGCCAGGAAACCCAAAATGTCTGGGAAATCTCCTCACTAACAGAGTGGAGAGAGGAAACGTTTTTGTCTCGTTTTGCTGGGTCGTTCTGCTGGTTGTCCGTGTTCACCCATGGCAGCTGCCCTCACGTGCCTTGGGAAGAGGTGTCTAACAGACTGTCATCCCTCTTAGTTCTGGGATGAGATTTGCGTCCTGCCTGCAGCTCTCTGTATGATCCCAAAGGATTATAATCCCTACGGAGTGCTCCCCTCCATACTCGGAAGCTCCCTACCACCATCTGCTTTCTCCTGGTGTTACGAGGTCCTGGAGCTTGGAGCTTTGGTCAGTGAGGCTGCAGAGAGGCCGGGCTGCTGGTGCAGGGAGAGGTTGTGGCCAAGTGCATCTGCCGAGGGGCCAGAGAGGAGCCGGCTGGAGGCTGGAAGGGCTGGAGGCTGGAAGGGCTGGAGGCTGCAGCGCATTCCTGTTCCCATTGGCTTTGATGGAGGATCCGTCCCATCTCCAAGTGCCAGGACACGTCTTGTCATGGCAAAGTCCATGTCCAAGCAGGGAGGGTGCTCCTGGCTTAGAAGAAAGGGCTGTGATGTGTTTCTGGTGCTAGTGTCTGAGGGCAGCAGGGCTCGTGCTTTTGGGCCGGGTTTGACCCTGAAGGAGGGGGAATGGCTGAGGATAATGAACCATTTCAGGTCGTTTCTGTGACCATGCGACTAGTCTGAGGCAGAGGAACCTGGGGGTTAACGGCACAGGCTGCTCGCGAGAGCAGCCACAGCAGCTCTGGCTGAAATACGACTGCAAGAGGCTGTCGGCACCTGAAGTCCAAGAGCGAGGCCGAGTCCCTCTTAAATCTCTGGCGGCCTTGATTCATTCCTTGGCTTTCCTGGTGCAGTGCTGCTCTTGGGGATTTACATCTGAGGAAGGAGCTGGGGCTGGAGGCTGCACAAGGGGGCTGTGCTCTGTGAGAGAGCTGAGAGGGGACCGTGCAGGGCATGGGGACACCGGCCTGCTGGCTCTGTAGGGATGTTGGCTCCCAGCTGTTCTGCTGGCAGGGGGAATTGCCCCATGTAGGGAGGCCAGGAGCAGTGTTTAATGGTTGGCTTCCATGGCATTCCATTCCCAACCAGCTGGTGCGAGGTGAAACGGCACATGTTACTGCTCCTGTATTAGCTCTTCTGGGCTGGAAGCACCGAGGGTGTCTGAACGAATGGGGCATGTCCAGGGTAGAAGGGCCATCAGAGCGTGATTCCTGTTGCGTTTGCTTTGAGCTTCTGAAGGTGGCAATCGTGTAGTGGCTTGAGATCAAATAACGTGATGCCACATACTTCACATGCATGAGCTAAATAGCACTTGTGCCCTTAAAAACTACACTGGAGGTGAGAGGCAGTGTGGGCACCAGGGCACTTGTGCTGCACTTGTGGGAGCCGAGCATGGGCTTTATCAGTAAAGTCCTAGTGGGTGAGAGTGGAAAAGATACCACGAGTGCTCCCTGTGCTCCCCCCGCACGCTGCTCTCCATTCCTGTTTCTCCCGGCTCGGTGAGCACTGCAGCCTCTGGCATTTTTAAAGGGTGGGAAAGTTTGTGTGGAGAGGTAATATCTTTTATTAGACCAGCTAATACCTTTAGGAAAAAAACAGATGTGCTTTCGGCTTGAGGAATACCCATGTGCCCCGAATGTGCCGGTTTTTCCAACTGTGACAGTCGGTCTAATAAAAGAGCTGCCCTCGGCCCCTGAGCACCTCCCTGCTCTGGGCAGGGTCACCAGGGCCGGCCTCAGTTTGCTGCAGCCGCTACCCGGAGTTGGGCTGTTCTCTGCAGACGGATGCCCCGGGCTGTGAGCGCCCACGGTGCCCCTGGTGCTCCCGTGGGCTCCCGTGCGCCCCGGCGGGGCCGTCCCCGCTTGGCTGCAGCTCAGTGCAGCCCCTGGGCATCCAGCAGGATCAGCGTGCCCCGAGAGCATCCCCAGCTCCCGAGGGGAAGGGGCAGCCTGTGCGATGCTGCATCGCTGCATGACTTCCAGACGCTCACGTTCTGAGCGGGGAGGTTGCTGCTGTCCCGGAGTGGTCCCTGGTGCGCTGTGAGTTTCTTGCACGGCTATCTTAATGGATGCTTGTTTAAAACAGCAACGTTTTGGGGCCATCATTTGGCAGGGCAGCCTGCAGTCCCCGGAACAGGTGGTGGTTGTTGTGTAGACTGGCTGAAGCCGGTCTCCTGTGGACTTCCCATTCCCGGTAATGGGAAGCTGTGAGGAGATGGAGCAGCGGGTGCTGCTGCGAGGCTCGGGCAGCCGGGAGCAGCGGGAGGGCCCCGTGGTGGGTGAAAATACTGCTGCCCACCCAGCTCCCTGCGACCAGGCGCCGCGGAGGAGCCCGCGCAGGGGCGGCCAGGGCCTCCTGCCGGAGCCTCTCCAGGAAAAACCCGGAGCCGGAGTGGGAGAGGGTGGGAGGCAGCGGCGGCCTCAGCCGGCGCCAGTCGGCACGGCACGAGTCCTCGTGCAGCCGGCAGGTGCCGGTGCAAACTTCGGCTCCTTGCTTGCTCCCAGGAAAATGTGTGCATGGAATATAGACACTTGTTTTTCTTTTCCTCTGATTTTTTTTATATACCTTAAATTCAGACCCTGCCTATCCAGAAAGGCTCTTGGACACTTGGAAAACCACGGGAACTGAAAAGAAACATTGCAAAGCAGTGAAATCCAATTCACTGAGGGCACTTTTTTCACCCATGCCATTCCCTCTCCCCCAGCCTCCCCCCAAACCCACTTAAAATTCATGGGGAGTTTTGTCAGTAAGAACCTGTTTCAATTAACAGACAAAAGAAGCTCTCCTAGTTAAGCAGCTCTTTCAATTAAGGTTTGGGAGAATTCCCCAAGGTCTACTTCCTAATAAATGTTCCTCGTGAATGAGGGTATTCCTGAGGCTCCAAGGGCAAAAAATCCATGTGAGGAAGCATAACCTACAAAGCAATCTTGCCTTTCCAGGGTGAACAAGGTGACAGTGGCTCATTGTGAATTGCAGCCCGGTCTTGGCCTCCTGGGACCCAATTTTGTTCCCTTTTTGCCATCCTTGAGTGTGTTGCATCTTTTTCTTCTGCCTCGTTTTCCCCTTGCATAAAATTGGTGCTGGGACCGCCCTTCCTGCAGTGCTGTGAGGTGGGGAAAATTGATGGATTTTGGAAGTGTAGACCCAGGTGCAGGCTCATTTTGGGGAGATGTGATTAAAGTGCTGGGTTATTTTTTGGACAAGTGTTGGCAAAGGGAATGAGTGGCAGCTGGCAAATGGTGATGGGGTTGCCAGCACGGATTCCACTGAATCCTGAACTGGGAAGCTCACGTTGGGATGGGCTGAGTGGTGGGAGGGGATGAGAGCTACCCTGGCTGCCCTGGACGGTGCTCGTTGTGGTTTTGTTTTTTCTTTTACTGAAAGGCAGGAGAAGGACTCTGGAGTCACGGAACTGCTTGTAGTCATGTAAAAGCTGCCTGATGCTTCATCGAGGATCCGCCAAAGTCATCCGGCCTGGGAAGTTCCTTCGCACTTTTGGTGTCCCCTCTGTGTGCGCAGCTGCATTCCCTGGGTCAGGCCTGCTTGGGTTTTGGGAGTCCCGTCCTCCCTCGGCTCATCCTTCCCCTTGCGCAAGGTCGATGCATTTTTCCTCCTCATTTTTTCCCTTTGCACCTCTGGGCAATGGGAAAAACCATGGCAGCATCCTTAGGGAAAGCTGCACGTGGCCGGTGTCCCTGCCAGCAAGCAGTTTGCTTTTATCCCTTGCATGTTGTAACTACTGTTTGCTAAGCACTTAAGAAGCCCGTGTAATCTGTGGCTAAGACATTCCTTATCTGGCATTATAAAACTGCTGGGATGGCGAGCGGGCGTTCGGGTTGCCTTGGTGAGAGCGCGGCTCCGCGGCCGGCCCGGCCGGGATTAGCTCCTTCCTGCTGGAAGCGCCGGGTGCCAGGGAGCGCGCTCAGCACGGCTCTGCCCTCGTGAGCCGCTCGTCCCTGCGCCCGCAGCCTCCCGGCTTTGCAGGAGGCAAAACCCTGCGTGCTCAGGAAGGGCCGGGAGCGGTGGGAGAGGTTGGCTCGGCGCCTTCGCAGCGCTGCTCTCCGGCTGTTTTCAGTCGTCTCGCGGGCATCGGGGCTGGGAAGAGGCCAGAGGGCTCGCAGCAGGGTCAGTGGGGGCCACGTCTTGTCCTGCTGCCCCGCTCTGGGGATCCTGCTGCTCGCACAGACTGCGGTGCCACCGGGTAGGTTGGGAAGGGGCAGCTTGGTGCGCACGGAGGCGGCAGCGTGTGGGGTCAGAGTGCGTCGCGCGTGGGGCTCTGAGCTCCCATCTGCGGCTCCACAGCCCAAACCGCAGCCTGAACTGCTTTGCTGCCACCTTCCCCTTGGCGGAGGAGGAGAAGCAGCCTGCGGAGCTTAGTTTCTCTCTCCTGGGCTTGGAAACCTTGATTTTCAGCCTTAGAAGAAGCTAAGAAAGCCAGATGTCCATCATGACTGTCCATCCATCTGCTTCTCTTCGGGCCTATTCTGAAGGCTTTTGCACTGTGAGCCAAAAGATAAATGGGTTGCCATGAAAATGCCCTGTGGTTGCACTGTTTGAAGCTTTTATGTTGAGTTCATCTCACTGCGCTTCTGCGCAGGGTTTTGGCCACCGCTTGATGAGCTCTTCCGAGATGAGATGCTGCGCAGAAGTATTAAGGGAAGGATTTGCAGCCTCGTGCCTGGCATGCTTACTCAGCCCAAAGAACAGGGTTTAATACTAGTGCTCAGCAGCTGTGTAACCTGCTTTCCTGAAATCACCTTGCAAACCTACACTGCAGGAAATGGGTTCACCTCTGTTTGGTTCTTCTTGCCTTTTTTCAGTGGCAAAATGACGGGGATGGGGTGGTTGTCTTCACCACTCTGGCTGTGCCTGCCTCTTGCAATGACTCTTACAGTGACTGATAGTATTCCTAACTCTTTTATGGTGTGCCTGGTTGCATTTTGGATTGCTACCTTTAATAGACAGTTCTTGATAAAAGCAGTAATTCAGAGGTAGATGTTGAAAGAAAAGCTTCTCATGCTAGTTACTTTTTCATTTACAAATCAGTCTCCCCTGTCTTAAGCTCATGCTTGTCTCTCAGACCATGTGGTGGCACTAATCTTCTCTCCGAGGGCGCACTTATTAAATGCGGTGGTTTTCAGCTGTTTTAGAACTGCAGCCTTCTAAACAATCCCGACAAAGAGAAAGCCATTCCCGGTAGAGGGCATTTAAGCCCATTAACAACAACTCAGCCAGCTTTTGTGCCTCTCTTGCAGGTAGTCCACGATCCGCAAAGGACCTGCTTCGAGACTGCTGGTGTGGAGCGGTGCTGGGATGCTGGTAAGGACGCGTGCGGGACGCAGGAGAGGGGCAGGGCGGCAGCGGCGCTGGGGTCCCGCGGGACATGGAGGTCACGGGCTGTCCTGCCTGCAGATATCAGCAAGTGCAGGCTAACGATGCCTGGGCAAGGTCTTGCATTAGCCTCTTGCCACTGATGGAGAAGTGGGAGCGCTCACGGGTGCCAACCCGCCTGCGCTGGCACCTCAGGGCTCGGGGAAGCGTGGGGGTGATGAGGCTGAGCCTGCGGCCTCCCCGGCCGTCAGGGGGGCGGTGAGCCTGGCTATGCCAAGGGAAGTGTCTGAGCAAGCAGACGTGTTCACGAATCGCTGAGCTAAGCAGTGTGATTTAACACGGTGCTGCTGTATCCGGGTGCTTAGCCCGGAGGGCTGCTCACGTGGGGAGCTGAGCCGGCGTGGCGAGAGCGGGGCGGCGATGGGGCGGTGATGGGGCGCGCGGGGCCGCGAGCGGCAGCGCCCGTGCCCGGGGAGCCTGCGCTGCGTCCCCGGCTCGAACCCCCTGCGCGGTGGAGAGGACACGCGCTGCCAAAGCGCTGCTCGGCTTCACAGCCCTGTGCCTACCTGGGCTCCCATCTGCCTGCTTGGAGTGTCCTGGGAGGATGTGCAAAGGCCAGGGCATCACGCTGCCACGCTGGGGCTGCAGTGACCAAAGCAGCTGAGTCATCTCCGTTCACAGCTCCCTCTCCTCCCCGTTGCAGCGCTGCTGCTAGGTGCATTTCAGCTTCTGTCCTTTCCCCTTCCCTCGTACCTGCTGCCAGTCAGGACAGGCTTCCCTGATGGCTCCTTGGGCTCACAGCTGCGGGGGTGAGAGTGATGGGCTATGTGGAACCGCAGGGAACCAGGGTCAGGACTTTCCCTACCCAAATAACCACCAGCAAAATGTTGTGATGCCAGAGACGGCGGGGCCTGCAGCTCTGGGGTGGCCACGAGGGGCCCTGCCCGGGATTCCTGCAGGACCTTGCTCTGAGAGCAGAGAGAGCAGTGGATGCGGCTCCCTCCGGCTGCGTTTGGAGCCAGTGGAGTGTGACTGTCACCATGAGGATGGGAGGGGGCGTTGTGCCTGTTGTGGCCTGCAATAAAGTAAAGGGTGTCAGGCTTGTCTGCTGGGTTTGGTGAGCCTGTCTATCTCCTCTGGATCCAGTTGCACTTCCTTGTTTATATTTAGACCTCTCGTTACATGCTGAAAGAATCCCTGTGGAGGTTAAAAGGAAAGCACCGCTGGCTGGTGACAGATACTCGGTGCCCTCTGCACCCCCCAGCGCCTCCCTCGTTGTGCCAGCCGGGAGGGCAGCTCTGCCAGCAGTGGAGTCACCCCCAGTACTTCCCAGCTGAGTTTCTCTTCTTTTTGTTCCTGGAGAGAGGAATAAGCCAGTCCCAAGTGGCCAATTAGCGCCGGCAGGCCTGCTCCTGGTGCTGCTGCAGCAGGAGGGCAGGGAAGCAGGAGCGGAGAGGCAGAGCTTCCCGGGGCAACGGGGCTGTTGGGGGCAGCCGGGGCTGGTGATGGCCACTCAGGTGACCTCCCGGGCACTGCTCCTGCCCAACTGCAGCACAGGCTGCCTTGGCTGAGCCGTGCCCAGCCCTCGGGAGCCGCAGGGAACAGGTGCCCGCCCTCGCTGCCCAGCCTGTGACAGCTCCATGGTGAGCTGTGTGGCCATGAGACGTCTCCCTTGGCCCTGGGGCAGCTCCACCACGAGCTGTGGGGCCCTGAGGCATCTCCCTTCCCTCTCCCTGCCGTCTCCAGGCCTGCGGCCTTTGCCAGGCTCTGTGTCTAATAACTGGGTAGCTGCAAACCATGACCTCTAAAACCCCAAGGAGAGCAGATTTTGCAAAACTCTTCAACTATTTTCTCCGTTCCCCAGCAAGATTTTAATTGCTGATAGAAAAAGGGCTAGTGTGGAGGGGTGGAGCTGGCAGCAAGATCGGCACGAGCTGGTACTGGAGGCATTTGTGGATTAATTTGCTCTCTGGGGGTTTGCGCTCGTGGCCGTCTCCTCCGCAGGTCTGTCCCGCTGGCGGCAGCGGTGAGGCCGCTGGAGCTGTGCGGAGCCGCCACGCGCTTCCCGCCCGGGGTTCCCGGTGGCTTTCTGCTGGGGGCTGGCTACAGGCCTGCGGCTTTGAACCAACGGGCACCGCGGTGCTCTCGGGGCTGCTGCACGGGGGACGTGGCCATAGGACGCGTGAGAGCCCAGGCGGGTGGGAAGCCGGACATGTGGCCGCAGGGGTGGCAAGGAGGGCAGCACCGGCCTCGCTGCACTCGTGCAGCTGGGAGCTCCCTGCGGTCTGATGCTCTTCCGTGCTCCTGTGGCCTTTCCCAAGGTCCTACCCTCCCGTGGAGCCGTGTGTCCCACACGGACCCTACAGGGAGGGATCTGCTGGTAGCCGAAGGTGAGCACGGACCCCAGGTCCCCCCTTGACCCCGTCCCGGTGCTCCCTGGCGCGCAGCCCGCGGGGAAGCCGATGGCTGCGCTGCGAGGGCCGCGGCCAGCGGGGCAGGGCTGGCGGGGAAGCTGCTCGGATGCTGATTGTGTTTGTCAGCGCTCCCGGATTAAGCCTGCTCGCGCTAAGTCTGCTGAGGGGACTGCCCTACGGCTGGAAAGCGAGTACGGGAGCTCCTCTGTCCTGCCCCTCTGCACCCTCCTTCTCCTAAGCCACCTTTAGTGCTTTGCTCTGCAGTCGCCCCAGGGATAAAAGAGAATCCAACAGCCTCGCTGGAGCTCTCGGAGCCAGGAAAGGTGGGAGATCTCCTCGCTGAGGTGCCGCTGCTGAGCGGAGGTGGGTTTGTCGGAACCGCGGCGCGAGCTGGCTGCCGGGGCAGGGCCTGCAGCGAGGGCTCTGCTCAGAGGTAAAAGGGAGCATGGCTCTTGTAATGACCCCCCCAAATGCGGCTCCGTGTCCCGGTGCCTCGCAGACACCCGAGCTGCCTGTGAACTGTGGTATTTCTGAGGGCTCCATGTCCGGATGTGGCACTGGGGCTGTAATTTTCATTTTAAAACCACAGTGGTTTTAAAAGGCACCTGAACAGCTTCTAAAAACCGGGTTAAAGGAAGTTCGACTCTTGCTGTCACCCTGCCAGCTCCTGTGTGTTTTTGATTTTTTTTCTGTTTTACCATGTTTCCCTTTTTGTTTTATAAATAACATAAAAACTGTGTGTGTTAGAATTTGCTCCATTCTGTGCTGCTGAGCCTAAGCCCATGCTTGTGATGGGGACTGACTGTCCTGTGCTCTCACATGCATAAACTGGACTCTTCCCAGCTTTGAATCCTTGTGAGCCTTAGCTTAGTTGCTTCAGGTAGCTGTATGCAACAGCAGATATAAGTGCTGGCCACAAAGGTGGTCAGTTTGTTTATTTTTGAGTTCTCCCTTCCCGTTTCCTGTGTCCTGCCTGTGTGCAGCAGTGGCAAAGTGCTGGCCCGGGGTGTCGCTGCACCTTCCTTCTCGTCTCAGCAGGCGTTGCTGTCGTCTCCGGCGGCTGCCCGTGGGTCAGGGGGCTGATTGCTGCAGATGGGGTAAATGTCATCGCGATGACCGGCGCATCGGAGGGTTTGTTCCTGCATAGGGAATCCCTCCAGGGACGCCGTCTCTCACCCCTGTTCCCAGACTGTGGTGCATTCCCCTTGCCCACAGCCCGTTGGGATGGTGCAGATGGGCTCTCTTGCCCTCTAGGACCCACTCACGCAAGGAAAGCCCCGCACAGGAGCAACCCCAGCTCACAGCATTGTTCCCCCCCCCTCATTGCAGCTCCTATTCCTGCGGCCAGCAGGGGAGCCAGGCTGGGCTTTGCCTTGCAGCGACCTAGTGGAGCAGTAAGGAACTGGTGGTGCATGTTGGGCTGCATTCAAGGCCGTGCCTGCTGCCTCCCTGCCCGTGCCCTTGGGCAGCAAACCAAGAACCCAGGCTGCCCTGGCTGCAGCTGCTTGTTCCGTGCTCGGCCAGCCCTTTGGGGACGGGCGCTTAGAAACCTCAGGGCTCTTGTTCAGGTCATCTTGTGTGAGGGCCATCAAGTAGCGAACGCGTGTGCAGTGAAGAGCTGGAAAATTCCAGCTAAGAATCAAACCTCTATTTGAATGCAGCAAGGCCTGTTTATTATGTACTGCACAGACCATAATTATAAGTTCTTAGAACAAGATGGACTAATGAATCACCTCAGAAATGGAAGTTGCTGACCTGCAGGACCTGGTTCCTACCACGTCCACCCTCTGTCCTGTGTCTCCGTTGCAGGTGATTTGGCTAAACGTGTAATCCTGCCTGTCAGCAGCTGTCTCCGTCCCTGCCTCTCCGCGCACTGACGTTAAATCTGCTGGCTGTCACTTCCCTGCCTGTAGCCATGGGAACTCGGGTGTCAGCCCCGAGCGCCGGCGATGGCCGTGCGGGAAGGAGGACGGGTCTGCGAGCGCCGCCGTCCCTCCTCCCGGACGAGAGAAGCTGGGAAGGAACGGGATGGCGCGTCCGGGATGCGACACTTCAGGCCGTTTTCCTGGCCTCCCGTTTCCCTAGGGAGGGACAATCCTGCACGCACGCCTCTGTAAAAGCCAGTCCCCACGGGCCTCTTCTTTAAGGGCATTTAATGGTTAAATGAGGTCTGATGAATGCGGTGGAGCTTGTAAGCGCATTTCCAGCGTGTGTTTCTGCAGAGGAATTTGCTCCGTGGTGCTTCCCTGCTCCGCAGTGCCGGAGCCAGCAGGGCTGGCAGGGAGGATTTGCAGGGAGCTGGCAGGAAGGTCGCCTGGGGTTGAATCCAGGCTTTGCTCCACTGAAGGAGGCAAGGAAGCTGCTGCACTCTGTGTTATTGAGAAGGTCCCTGGGTCCTGCCTGGCGCAGAGGAAGGCCGTGTCCTTGCAGGAAATGTTTGGAAGCTGATGGCAGCCGACTGTGCCTTGGAGAAGCGATTCTCCCACTCACTTCTCTTTGCTAATTGTCCTGTCTCCCTTTGGGGATAAGTGATGATTTGTGGGGAGCTTTCGCGTGCAGGGGATGGTCTGGGGGGCTCTGCAGAGCAGAAAGGGGGTCTCTGGGATGAAGATGAGGTGGGTGAGCTCTGCAGGGCCTGCAGCAGAGGAACAAGGCGGAAACCCAAGCTTTGGCAGCTCTTCTTGCTGGTCCTTTCTGTGAACCTTTCCATTCAGGGCAGCTCTGGTTCCCCTGAGATGTGATACCTGTCGCCTGGTTTATTTGGGGTTGGGCAGCTCAAGGTATCGTCTGTCTGCTCGTTGGTGTTGGTGGCCATCCCAGCAGAGGAGTCCTTGCAGGTGCTGGATTATCCACAAGAACAGCGTGTTGCATGTGTGCACCGTGCTGCCCTGGGCCATCCCTGCATTTTTCTGTTGCTTGGGCTGGGACAGACAGACCTGGGAAACTGTCCTGCCCTGGATGCCTGCATGGGATGCTCTCCTTGGGAGAGCGAACATCCGAGAGGAGCCCAGCCGCGCTGAGATGACGTTCTGAGCAGCACAGTGCAGATACGAATGAACTGAGATGGGAGCAATGGAGCAAGGTGGAGCAGAGCCCAGTCTCGGGTGAGCGGAGCCTGCCGTCTCCAAGGGGGCTGGGATACTCTGTACTGGGAGGCCGGTTATTCGAGACATCCATGGCTGACACAGGTTAAACATTCCTGCTGCACACGCGTTGGGAGAGCCATGCAGTGCAGAGGGAGGGGAGGGGAGAGTGCCTGCTTTGGAGGAGAGCCCTGTGCTGCCTCCCTCCCTGGGCCAAGGAGCAAATCATCCGCTTGTAAAACAGGGGAAAAGAAGATGGTAATGGCAAAAAGGCAGCAGCTGCCCTCCTGGCATGGTGCAGCCAGCAGCGGGTGCTGCGGAGCCTGACCAAGCCTGACCGCTTGCTGTGAGTGTGCAGGGTGGTCACCGCCCTGCGTGGCCTCTGCCTTTGCTCTGGGCACGCGTGGGGTGAAGGGGAAGGGGCCTCCCTGCCGGGAGGCTGGGACAAGGCCATGCAGGGTGCGGGGCTTTGCGCGGGCCCTGCTTCGAGCAGGTAGGGGCAGCAACGACAGGATTGCGCTGCCAAGGCACAGCCTGTCACCTGGGTCACTTCTCAGCCGGCCACGTTTAATGCCGTTACCAGGGGATTGCAGCATGCAGTGGCCATGGGCACTCGCCCTTGTGGCTCCCCACGCCGTCCTTGTCCCTCTCCCAGTGCTGGTTAACGCTGCGCTTGCACCAGCCTCTCCCGCAGAGCACAGGGAAGGGAACGAAGCCCTGTTGTGCTGTGGCTCTGGCCTGGGTGCTCGTGGTATAGCTGGTTTTAATCCATGCTTCCCTCCCTGAGACAGCTTCACCTCCGTGCAAGGTGGAATTTTTTTTTCTTTTCCCCTTTTTTTTCTGCCTTTTTTTTTTTTTCTCTCCTCTTAGTGGCCTTTTCAAGAGGGGAAGGAAAAAAGAAATTCGCAAGGTCCGTTGTGCTCCACGTGGCCGCTCTCGCCCGCCTTGGCCTTTCCCTCAGAAGGAGGCTTTGTCTCGGTGACCTTGGCTGGAATTTCCCCTTTGGCCCGTGGCTCGGCCTCGTGGCTTCCAGCTGGCCGCCTGCCCGCATCCCTGCCCTGCCTCTCCGCTGTTCATCCCGGGCTGCCTGAGGGCCTGCGCGGGATGTGGCCCGACCCGGCTGCCTGCAGCAGCCCCGAAACACGGAGCCTGCCTCTGTCAACCACGTCAGGGCTGCCGTGTGAAGGGCTTCTGGCCAGGAGCTGCGCTCCGCAGCGTGGCAGCAAATCTGGAGAGCTTCCTTTTTGTTCCAGCGCTTCCCCTGGTGTAAATGAGACTGCAGTCTGGCCTGAGGATGCCTCTTGCTCGCCTTGTGTCTCTGCCTTAATGAGCGTGTGACTTCCAAGGACCACAGAGCTGCTGCAGAGCTGGGAGTGCCTCTCGCGGGATGTGGTGCCCCATGCGCTGGAGAGGCTGTGCCCGCTGTGGGACAGGGCTGGGTGCCCTGGGGCCAGCAGCAGCCGCACAGCGAGGGTTTGAGTGCTGCACTTGGCCTCGAGAGACTCCTCTCGTAGCCTCTCGCCGCTCGGGAGCGGCTCCTGAGACACCCCAAGGCTGCACTGAAACACTGAGTGCATCGCGGCTCGGGGCCCAGTCCCGTCCCACGGTGGGGAGAGTGCCCAACTCTCAGTCCCTTCCGTGCAGATTGCTCAGGTCTGCACGTTGTCCCAGGGTGGTGTCGCGGGGGGCTGCGGCCTCCCCCGTGCTCGGGGGCCCTGCAGGGGCTCCAAGCCGCTCTGTGCCGTGCGCTCGCCGAAAGGCGCAGCCGGTGCCTCCTGCCGCGCGCCCCCGCCGCTCCCCTGGCAGCAGCCTGGCTCTCGCTGGATGCCCCGCTGAGCCTGCCGAGCTGGGAGGAAATGAGCCCGTGAAAAGGCGGGGGAGAATGTGGATATTTGCGAGCTCAGTGTACTTGATGAGGGATCAAAGGAGCACTGGAGCCTATGTAGAATAAAAGGGTGTGGGCTGCACGCTTGCAGCGGGGAAGGGAGGAGTGGGGCTGCTCTGGCAGCAGCTGCTTGTTGGAAGGACTCGGGCGTGATGTGGAGGGATGGGGCTCACAGATGCACCCTGACATGTGGTCTGAGCCCCCGGTGGTGCCGCTGTGCTAGGCTTAGCGAAGCTGGGCTCTCCTGGCACGCGTGCACGTGCAGGTGCTGCTGGTCCCGGCCCCGCCGGGAGCTCTCGTTGCAAGTCGTGGCACGCGAGCTCGCTCGCCGAGGGATCTGCTCGAGCCGTTGCGCTTGCATAAACGAGCGCCGCGGAGCCGCGCGGCCCCGGGGCTCGGCGTGCGGCCGGCCAAGCGCGCCCGGGGCCGCCCTCGCGCTCAC
>JAVCKT010140825.1:0-17973 GCA_032273925.1 Rhynchotus rufescens
AAGGGGAGTGAATGTTGAAAATTGGAAATAATGTCTATAATTTTGACATAATTAACAGGAAAAAAAAAAGTCACTCTTCCTGGTAAAGGACATTTCTCTGTCAAGTAGTGTGTTGCTGTAAAGAAATCAGAGTTTGATAATACTTTAAATCTGAATCAAGTGGAGGGAAGTGTGAAGATGAAGTATCAATCTCCTGTCTCTTCAACTCCTAAATTTAAATGGGATAATCTTGTACATCAGGTGAAGATTAACTTCGGATACCTCAATGTGTTCTCATGTTTTTCTAGATAAAACCTATAAAGAATATCACTAAATGCTCAAATCAAGCGAAATGAGCTGCTCTGGAACTCTGAAACTGTTCTGGTGAATGAAGAAGAGGAGTCACTTGCGAGGGGAATCTCTCCTGCATCTCCTGTGTGCTCTGGTGTGTCAGATGGAAGCAGAGCTGGGCAATTTTCTGGAGCAAAACCAAAGTCTTCCCATGAATTTGCTCTTTGTAATATGTTGTAACATAATCGTTACTAATTATCAGTGATGCATGGTGGAGGCTTAAACTGTTGAGTTTGAGTGTAATTCTTTTGATCTTAAATGTTCGGTTTCATTACTCTCCTGAAAATAAGCAGATGATAAATAATTCTCCTTTCTGCTGCGTAGGCGTAAACTCCTGGGAATATTTTAATAGTTCTCCGGCTGCCAATTCCTCAAATCACAGGAGAGCTCCCTCTTCCAAGTTTTCACTTGGAATTAAAGTTTGGGCAATATGTTTGTAAGAAGAGGGGGGGGGGAAAAAAAGCTCTGAAGGATGAACTTCTCTAACAAGTTTCATTTTCCATGAAGCAACCCATGGGAATTCCAGTATTTATAGGTTTTGCTACCTCAATAGGAGCCTGGATCAGTTGTCTTCTGCATCCATAAGAAGCTCTGCAAGAATTATTTTGACTGCTCGTCATGGTCTCATATATGACAACAAAATTATTTATCAGCTGCCATAAGCTGTCTGACACTCTGTGGCAGTTCTCTGTATCTTTGAAGATCTTTATGAGAATATATATATATATATATATATACACGCATACACAGGCTAAGGTGCTGTGTGTGGTGTGTGATGTTAAATGTGAGTTATGACTGTTCAGCAGCGTTTGGTGTTACCGGCTGATGCTGGCTGCAGTTATTCCTAAATATGCACCAAACAATATTTTAATGTTTGGTGAAGCCATGAAAACGCAGATTTCTGGGATTTTGAGGATACAGTGTAATCTGTCTGTAGTTGGAGCAGTGAAATGGCATCTCACCAAATGCCTCAGCCTGTCCAGTAGTACCTGTGGGAGATGGATATTTGGAATACTTGGGAACACTTGCCGGGAGTGAAGAAGAGAACGAGACTGCAGGGCTTCAGCTCAGCAGGCAGAGCTTTGAGGGGATTTGAGGAGATGCTTTGAGCTCAGGTCTCTTCTGCATCTCGATCCTGATGAACTTCTCATATCCCTCTGCAAAGATTTCCAGGCAGCTCTTGACACAGAGCTCTCCAGGGAGCCTTCCTTAGTGGTGGCTAAGCCTGATTAAAGATTTCCAGATATCTCTAAGCCCCTATGCACACACTGGCATTGCCAGGAACACTGAGCTTGTATACAAAGGAGCAAATGCCAGCAGCACAGGGGCGATGTGGGTCTGCGATGAAGGATGAAGTTCTGGAATGAAGCATCTTCATCACGGGTTAGATTAAGAAAGCAAAACCCTGTGTGCTGCTTCAGGTTGATTATAAAGGAGTCTGAACATGTGGAACTGGCAGTGTGGCCGTATGTGAGGTGGCCGTGTGGAAACTGGAAGAGGTTTTCAGGTTAATCGAAGGGCAGCGCTGCTTGCTGAGCTGCCGGCCCGTGTCGGCTCCAGGCAGGAGGCACCGGGGCCTGAGGGGACTGAAACGGGAGCAGATGCTCAGAAGCAAAGTCTGATCCAGGGCCTTGGGTCCTCTCTAGAATCTCTCTTGCACAGAGAGAGTTGGTGCTTTGGACAATGTTTGCAGTGTAAAAACCTTAATTTGCCTCTTCTCACTGCAGCCCTAGCTTGGCTTGCAGGCTGGTTCTGTGCAGGAAAAGCCGTGGGGAGCAACTTTTGATGATAGTTCTCACTGTAACTAAAATCACAACCTCCCTTTTCAGCAGTACTTTGGTCTTTGTGATTCATTTTTGCATCAGTCTTTAATCTTTTTGTGTTAAATATTGTTAGTCAGCTTTAGGTAATCTAAGGAGTGTTTCTTGCTGATGAAATACAAATTAACATTGGATAACTTAGGCCTATTCAAGTGGATCTGCAAATGTCATTAACAGAACTTACGTTTTTAAAAACAGTTTTTGATAAAAGTGGCTTCACTACAGGATGTTTTGGGAAGACTGTGACGATTCTCTAGTCCAAAATAGAAATACTGCTCTTGAAAAGAAATCCCGAATCCTAAATTATACAAGGACAATACAATTATACAAGGAGAAGGAAGAGCTGCAGTGGTTTTACTGGAGCAAGTTTAGCTGGGAACACTCAGAAGTGTTTAAGATGGTCAAAATAAAATAGAACTACCCACCCACCATGCAATTACAATACCAAGAAAAGGTGGAATTTCTTTTCCATATGAGACCTATTGCAAGTGAACAGTGCAGAGACCAGCGTGACTGGGGCCGAGCGGAGAGTTTCCATCGGAAACGCTCGGCTGGTCTGACCGCGCGGGAGCAAAACTCGTCAAGCAAAGACTTGGTTTGCAGGAGGGGCATGTGAGTATTTTTACAGTCAACTCAGAATAGTAAAAGCTGCTGTTGACCATGTTATTTTTACCTGGTGAAAGCTGTAGAAACCAAGTGTGTGGGGTGTTTTTTCCCCCTCTGTAGAAAACATATATAACCTTGTAAGTAAAATGGAGAGGGTGGTTTCTTTTTCCTCTTTCTATTGCAACTCTTTGTAATTTAGCTCACTAATGCTGAGATGTAATGCTCTATTTTTTGGTGCTGCAGTTTCTTGCATCTTTGCTCAGCAGTGCTGAGCTGCAATGCTCTATTTCTGGTGCTTGTGCTCATGGAGAGCTAATTGCCGCTCTGATTCAGAGGTGTTGGTAAGGACACCCTCCCCTGAGGTTCTGCTGTCGCTTCTGTAGAATCCCAAAGATTTCTGAAATCAGGATGTTTTATTTGGATTCTTAACTGTGTTGGATGGCATCACAGTGACAGGGGATTAACTTTGCTTACCTCAGCTGTTGTCAGCTCTGAATACCACTTATTCTTCCTGTTGTTCTCCTGTTTGCTCAGGTTCTGGAGACAAACTGCTGCACCAGCAATCTGAGGAAGAGGAGCTCTCTGCGAGGAGTGCAAGAAGATTCTGCCAACTGGTAACTGCTTGTTTAGGTGTCTTTGCTTGTAGAATGTTTATGTTTTCCATCAACTTAGTCTGTTGAAAGTAAGGAGTAGTTTGCACAGCAGTTGGTGTGGGGTATTTCTTGGCCCTTAAATGCAGTTTAATGTCAGAAAAGTCAGAGTATTGGCGTTTAGTATATAGGTATCTAAGTCAGAATATCGAGTCAGAATATAAAGTGATACGAATTCCTCATTTCCCACCAGCAGAAATGTATTTATATTTCTTGTTCTGTCTAAAATAGTGTGTCTGTATTCCTAACTAAACAAAGGCTGTCTATTTGAAGGTTAGTAGTGCAAACATGAAGAGAAAAAAGAAAGTTTAAAAATAAAGTTAGGAATAGGACATAGCTAAGTCTGTGCATTTCAGATGCTTTAGAAGGTGTCATTAATGTGCTATGAGTAATTGTTTTTTTCTGAGCTCTAGATGAGCAAATTTTGACTTTAACAATTTTAATTTTATGTGATAATATAACTAAGGATGTATCTTACGATCGCCAATGTTAGAAAATCGTCTTTAGACTGTCTTTAGATGTAGAAAACAGGATTTTCAGAGGATCTGTGACCCCTCCTAGCAGTTTAAGAAGCTGCAAGTAAGAGGTTGAGCGAACAAACTTCTGCGAAGTGATCATAGGGAAATATGAGCAGAATTTGGGATTTCGGAGTACAAATTGACATAGTCAAAATGTGTGCACCAACAAGAGGTGCTGAATTGACAGCTAAATGAAATAATATCCTTCAGTGGAGGGGAAAGCCCCTACAGAGTGGTGAATTAAATATATAGTCAGTTTTCCTCAGTGATTATTCCTTACTAAATACTACCTGTAAAACATAAACTTTTATTACAATTGAGCTACAGAACTAAGTAAACTGTGTCAGGGAAGGCTCTTCCTCTTTGTCCCATTTGTACCTAAATGGGACAAACAGCTGCATCCAAGGTTGAATGTGGAGAGAAGAGACATCCTCACCTGTAAGGAAGCCTTCTCCTTTCGCGACCCAAATATTTACAGATGCTTTATTAAGCTTCCTGTGCTAATTCTCTTGCCTAAGTTTTATAAGCAGTGTTGAGGATGGCTTTATAAAGTTGTACAGGGTAGTGTTTGCTATAGAGGAAGAATGTTAAAACATTTTGTTTGATTGCTTGGCCAAACTTGTCTTAACAGCAGCTAAGTTTTGAAGGCTCAAAGTGCTCAATGACATGTGTCTGTCAGAAATAGCACAGTGAAAAGTATGTCTGACTTCATGTAGCCTTACTTACAGAGAGAGGGTTTGCATGATACAGCTATTTGGAGGCACTAATTTAAGAATTTTGGTGCCTGACTCTGTAAGATGGTGGTTCCTGATACTAAGATGTGTCTGGGACCGCTTCCCAGATGCCAAGTCTGCAGGAGCGGGACCCTCCCTTGCAGGAGGAGGAACCTGTGGCATGTGGCGCGTCACAGGTTGAGATAAGAGTATTGCCTTATCGAAACAAGCTTCCAACCACGCTGCAATTATCCAGGAGTCAACTTTAATCTTTGGATCTTCCTGATCGTGTGTGATACGAACAAACTGCATGTCTGTCACAGTTTGCCCAATATGGGAAACTGAAAAACCAATTAGAGTGGCAGCTGAGAGGAGCGCTAGGATTCAGCCGTCTGCCTTCAATGCTTCCAGTTCCCCTCCTACCTCCACGTGTGCCTGGTACTGAGCTAGAACTGCTAAACCAGAGGACCTCAGCGTGGTGCAGAGCTGCCCAAAGGGCTGTGGGGAGCTGCTGTGCCTGGTTAGTCCAGGCTTGTCCCTTCTGGGTGTGATCATGGAATCACAAAATGATTTGGGTTGGAAGGGAGGTCTAGAGATCATCTAGTCCAACCCCCTGCTCCAGCAGGGACACCAGAGCATGGGGCACAGGGTCGCATCCAGGCAGGTTTGGAAGACCTCCAGAGCTGCCCCTAATCAGACATGGACAGACAGGAGATATTTTAGTGTTTCCCCTGTTTTCATGTAGTAGATTTTTTTCTCCATTAACAGATTTGTACAGATTTTTTTCCCTAGTATCAGAGTCATTTAGAGGAGATCTTTATTATTTTCTCTTGCTTTTGAGAATAATCCCAGATAATTGTTCATTTTTGTTTCAGAGCCGTATATCTCATATCTGCACTCACAAAAAATTTAAACTCTTTCTGGTTAACTTGGAATTAATTCCCTGTACTGGTGATGGGGAGGAGAGTAACTCAGCAGCTTGTCACATTGTAGAATCTCTGCTCGAGCACTGATGTTGTACTGTCTGTGGATTAACATGCTCTGCATTTTAATAAATATGAATATACCTTCAGTATTATGTTTGTAAAGTGGAAGCAAATGCATCCCTGCCATCGGCTGGTTAATTTGAGAGCTCTTTGTTGTGGCTTGTGCAGCTCTTCGAAGAGCAGGATTTGCCTGAGAAGCCTTTAAATGTGCAGCTTCCTTTTGGGCAGGCTCTATTTGTCCCCATACCTGTGTAGCAAATGATCTCATGTGGAGATCATGTGCTGAGAACAGCCAGCATGAGGGATTTCTGCTCGACTTTGGCTGCCTCCAAGGTTTATATGCAAGTTAAACAAGCGTGTGCCCGGAGATGCAGTGCAAGGCTCTGTTTTGCTCGACCCAAATGTTTCCTCTATACTAGGAAATAGGTGTTAAATAAAAGATGCAGCTTCTAATTTGCAAAAGCAGGCTGCTTGTTTGGGGAAATGTTACGTAACCCGTGTCGAAAGCAGTGAAGGTAGAAAAGCTTTGGAGCAACATGAAAAGCTTCCCTTGCAAAACCAGCCAGAGAGCGAGAGTGGGATGGAACCGTTCGGGTAAAAGAAAAATCATTCCCAGTGAGGTCACTCACTGTAAATATATGAAGAAAAACGTACATCTTTCTGACAACCGAAACCACTCTCACTTCCCATTTGTGCCACAAATTAAAACCAGTCTTCTTTGCCGGTACAATAGTAAATATATGGCTGTAGGCTTGTCCGTAAATGCTGTGTGCAGTTCAGCAGAGCTCGTGGGATTGATTTGTGTCCTCTGTGCAATAATGGATCTATTGAAACGAGTCTGGGTGCCGAGTACAGCTCCTCTTTGTATTTCTGTCACTGCCTGGAAAATATTTTGGTAGAACTCTGGATTGTTGGGCTTGTGCTTTAGCAGCGAATAGCTATTTTGAATTAATGCTCGTATCTAAGGCAAGAAGCAGAAACAGCTGACAAGTTTCTAGTTTTTTTTAGGCCAAACTGAGCTCCTCTTTCTTACTGTGATGTGTCTCAGGGCTTATCTAATGTAGTTGCTCATAATAGCATTGGAATAAAAAAGAACTGGGCCATCTCGGGTGTTTTAGACTCTTAATAACAGGTACTCATTGAAGGCAAGTAAAACTCCGTGTGCTGATGTGCTCTAGGGCAGTATCTCTGCTCCCCTAGTGTGCTTAAAATTATTTAACAGCTGGAATGAAAAGGGTGGTAGATCTGCAAGCAATGAGGGGTGCTCTAGACTGCAAAGAACCAGAATGGTCAGTGGCAAATCCTTCCAAAATACCTTTTCTTTCAGCGCAGTAGTTGAACTGCAGCGCTTGAAGGGTTTTATTTTATAAAAGGGCTTTTTTTCTGCTTTAGTGGCCTGCAGAGTAACTTTGTTCTGCTTGAGCCTTCAGCCGAGTCGTGCTGTTTATGAAGGAGAGCTGCTGTTTGTTCCTCACCTGTAAATAATGGCTCAGAACAACATGAAGTATTTAGTTCTGTTTGTTCAGCGAGCCTTCAAATCACACACAGTAATTCAAGGATTGTTTTGACTTTCTAAAAGTCGCTTTTAAACAGACCTGAAAAATATGTAAACTTTTTTCCTCGCGAGGAAGACATTTGACCTGAAAAGCTGTGCTCGGTGAGCAGGTGACTGGGCTTTCACACTCGGGCTTATGGGGCCTCTTCCATCAGGTTAATGCCCAGCCTTGCTTATCTTACTTCCTGGCTTACAGCAGGGCTTTTAAGTGCTAATTAAAGGAAATTTCTAGTGTCTTTTCCTTTCTTTCTTAGGCCCTGGTTTCAGTAGAGAGCAGAGCTCCTAGCACTTACTTCTCCAGGTCTGGTTTTCCTGCTGGGATGGCTGCTCTGGGACGTCCCTGTGAGCCCAGGGGCTGTAACTGGAGGAATCAGACACCTTTCTGGGGGCCATCACTATTGAAAAAGGACCTTGGCCAAAATCTGCCGTCCTATATTTATGTTTCTGGCCCTGTGTTCATACATAAATGATTTTTCTGTGTGTTTCCAAGTTAAAACCTGTCCCATCTAACCTCCTGAGCCCCCTGGGCTGGGAAGCATGTGGCAGGGCTGACTGAGGTTGGTGGCAGGAGGAGGAGCCTCCCAAGCTTCCTGAACAGCCTCTTTTCAGTCTTCAGCCTCTGGACTAAAGCAGCCTGCTTGCTCCGCACTGCAGAGATGCTGTCTGCAGCACTAATGAAGCTCTAGCCTAATTTTCTTAGGCTCATCTCAGTTCTGTTGATTTGAGCATTAACTAAGGCTTTTTTCACCAGTTCATCTCTCATTTTTCTCATTCTCTGATACCATTGGGGAACGAATTCATAGTTAGAATTCAATAAAACCAGTACAAGTATGTCTTAGGTGACATGTCACTCTATTTTCTTATTTTGGTTTCTCTTCTGGAAAACACTTTTCTGCTCAACCCAACATAGTCCCAAAGAAAGGTCTCAGTGTTTACTCTGAGTACAGAAATTATGAAAAAAGGACCCCCTTGTGTTACTATATAGGGCTCTAAATCTTAATTAAGCTTGCTCATACCTGATGATAAACTGCCAATAATGCTACCTGGGAAGGACCTTCCCATTTGCACTGTGTAAGCTGGTGGGTCTCCCTGCAGGCTCCCTGGGATGGGCTGCTGTTTTGTCTCTTAATGAGTCACCCTGAACTTTCCGTCTTAGACTTCGTCACAGGCTTAAGGCGCTGAGATCCCCAGCGTAGGGCTCCCGTGAGCAGGGCTTGAATCACCTCCTTGGCATCCAGGGCCTCTTCAGAAATGGGTGTCAACACAGAGCATCAAAGGGTGCAGCAGCTGCTGGCAAATAGCAGTGTTAGGTAGTCAGAGGGGAGGTGCTCATGCAATAAATGGCAAACTGCTGTATCTCTCTGTGTCCCAAGGATGTTCAACCCCTATTCCTGCACAAGGAATACTGGAGGACTTTCTGAGTACAGAAAACCTGGCTCTTTCTCAAAATTCTTCCCCATTCTGCTTGCATAATAGGTGCAGTGCTAAATCACTGCAGGATATAGATTAGTGACAGTTCAGAAGGAATACAGGAGGCAATATGCTGTATACAGAGGCAATATGCTCTCAGAATTAGCTACTTCAGTAGTTTGAATGTTTTGCTGTGAGACAGTCATTTTTTTTGCAGTTCACAGCAAAACAGGAAGCTGCCTTGCCCAGACTCATCCGTCCTGGTTGTCTCTCCTCTCTCCTTCTGCCATCTTTATTCACCTGAAATTCCTTAGTTTTCTTCTTAGTTAACATCTAGCTTTGAGAAATCAATAAGAATTACCTGGAAATATTCAAATTAACTTTCTGATTTGGTGAAAAATGCTTTTGACTTCAACTTGCACATTTTTTTCCTAAGTACAGCTTTGACAGCATGCAAAAAGCAGGATTATGATGGTTCATCATGCTGTTTCCACTAAGCCTCTGAGCTTTAGCTAGCATCATTTGCTGCCTGAGTTTTAAGTAATTATCTATGGGGTGCTTTAGAAAAAAGAGCTCTAAGTAGCTTGTCCTTTAAGGATCTTAACTGTAACTTTTTGTAAATCCTGTAATTTGCCCGATGGTTCATCACATTCATGTTATATAAATCATGTTTTTTCCAAAATATTTTCAACAAATGAAGATTGTTAGATGTGTTATGTACCATTTTCCTTCAGAAGAACTTGTTGAGGTGTTTGCCCATTCCCATGAATAAAAATCCCAAAGAAGGTAGAACTAATACAAGTTTTCATGCAGAATGTTGGCTTGTGAATCTGAGAATATCTTTTTATGCCATACAAGCTTTTTTCCCCTTTTCTTCTTTTTTTTTCCAATTAGGGAATAACCCAGTCACCTTCTTAAGTCTATAGTGCATCATCTAAACTTCCTTTAAGTCATTTAAACTTGCTTTAAATACTTCAAAGCAAACCTGAATGTAGCTCATTGAGCTCATTGCTGCATTACTTTGAAGCTACATATTTGGAGTAAGTTGCAGGGAAATGGCACAAGTGCTTTGTGGACCTGGCTTGTAGTGCAGCTGAAGAGCCACTAAATTCAGCACATGGAGCCACATACGCCAATAGCCATTTGGATGGAGGGTATGAAGAGTTCACCTGAGCTGCTTTGCACTTTACAACATTTGTGCTCATGGCAAATGTCTGGTGCAGGACCTGAATTCCTGAGAAAATTTGTATTTGGACTGGCATTTCCATCCTCAAATTATAAAGCCTGTAAAACAGCCTTCAGTCTGCAAATTAATGAGAGGCCATAAAACAACCTTGAGAGAGAACATAGGATAGGGAAAGAGTTAATATAATGCACAAACTTCAAGGATTCAATTTAGCTTTAGAAAGAGTACCAAGAAGTGAACAGAGGAGATGAGATTTGATCTATTTTACATGAACTTATATGAAGATTGTGCTAGTAACAGATGTAATGACTACCATTATGTAGACTTGATGCATATTTGATAGCCCTACATATAGAGCAGAATCCTCTTCTAGAGTCACTAGGGCTAGGCTGTTTTCCATCTAGCACTAAACGGGGATTCCTCTGCAGATGCCCCAAAACTTTATTTGAAACACGATCTTATCTTAGGCTGGATTTACTCTCTGGATTAGCCACCTGCTGTCATTACTGTATGGTTTCTTAGAAATTCATTTCCAGCTTGTACCTGAGGGAAGAGAGCAGGAGTGGGTCGAAACAGCCCTGAGCACTGCAGTCTATGGACCAGGCCCTGTTTTGCTCAGTGTTACGAGGATCGGGTGGTTAAGGCTTGTGGATTGAGAGCCATGAAGACTCCTCAAGCTGATGACCCTCACCAAGGGAAAGTTCAGTGCTATCTGCAACTTCAGAGAAGCGATTCTATGTGCTTGGGAAAGTAGCAAATTGGATTGTTTCTTGAGGAGCAGTAAAGTCTTGGTACCTAATACTTAGCCTCTAGGGCATTCCTGTACTTGATATTTTCTTTCATCAGTGTGGTTGCTGGTTGGATAAAGTACTTAACAGCTCAGCAGAAAACTTGAGAGCAGCACCAATCTATCACACTGGAAACAATCAATCTAGAGTCTCCTTACAAGCTGCTGTCTGCTCATGTCGCTTCCTAACAACCAGAAGGGCCTGAATGTTGACTGCAAAGTCACCTTCCTTGTAAGCAGATCTTGTCAGCAGCCCTCGATCTGAGTCTGTTTATGTGGAGGCTTCACAGGTCAGTTGAGGTTAGGTAGAAGATACCAATTTCTTATCAGAAGTTACTGGTTGGTTTGTGCTATTGCAAAATCTGCTTCCACCTGCTGTGGAATTGAACAGTAGCTGGTCCAGCCTAAGGTGGATACATGAAGCACAGGGCTTACTGGTCAGCCTGGTCCAGATCTCCTCAAACTTCCTTATCCACAGGGATAGCAAGTTTACTTAGAGAGTCTTTTATATTTGGGTCTTAGTCTTTTATATTTAGGTAACATTTGATTTTTATCAACTTCAGACTCTTCCTCTGGCAAATTACACGATACTGAGTGCTGTTTCTTCTGAAAAAATGGGTAGCTGCAGTTGAGATGCTTCAGTGCTCCTCAGTAATGGCCGTAGAGGGCCCTTCTGCACCTGCTGCCACAACTCTTGGAACTCCTGCTGTAGAAGATGTTAATTTAGGCTTTAACTCACGTGTGTTGCAGAGAAGTTAGGCTGCAAGCCACAGATGCATGAGGAAAATCTGGACTGGGTGTGTGCAAGTGTGTGTGTGTGTGTATATGTGTGTATATATATATATGTATATGCACATTCTGTAAGGGTGACAGAGCACTGGAACAAGCTGCCCAGGGAGGCTGTGGAGTCTCTTTCTCTGGGGATCTTCCAAACCCACCTGGATGCCGCCCTGTGCCCCGTGCTCTGCGTGTCTCTGCTGGAGCAGGGGGTTGGACTAGATGACCTCTAGGGGGTCCCTTCCAACCTCAACCATCCTGTGATTCTGAGATATACATATCATATATCACATACATATATCACACACAAGTATGTTAGCCAGTATTTTTTAACCCGTGGGGAAAAAGGTAACTTTCCTGCCCAGAACTGCTTTTCTTCATATAACATAAGTTAAATGCTTTTCATAATGTAAGTTAAATGCTTGGCTGCCTCAGAATGACAAATGATAGGAAAAATGCTTGATTCTGTAGTAGTCATTTTGAAGTACCTGTTAAATTGTATAGTCTACGTGTCTCTTCTTGGGCCTGTAGATCATACAGGAAACTTTTATTGTGCGGATCCAGATTGTAAGGGAGCTCGGATATAGCCCAGATCCTGTGCATTACTTGGGAGAACCCAAGTAATGTACTTGGAATAGGAAGCTGTTTATTCACATGCTGTTCTGTGTCTGATTTGAAGGTGCATCTCCCAGAAGTGAATCATGTGGAGGGTCTGTCACACCATTCACTAGGTATCCAGCCCCTTTTAATGGATGTTCCATGTTCACACATCCTCCTGGCTGCTGGAGACCTCAGAGTCAGTTCCTTAGCCAGTGTTTTATTGCATAGTTTAGTGCTAACCTCTAAATTTGAAATATCCCTGGAGTTGAAGTCACACTGTGCAAAACTCAAGTATCTGTCAGATTGGCTGTGTAAAGTGAACTGGCAGCATCAGATGTGCCCAGTGTGATCTGTTCTGCGTGATGATGTGGAAGGTGGGAGTCTGGGCAGTGGGTTCCTGTGCTAACGTCTGGTTCCCAATTACTGATATTGGTCAAATACACGTATAATTCTCAGTTTTGGTGTTCCTCTTTCCTCTAAGGACTTTGTGCTAAGCCTCTTTGTCTCCTTGTTCTGCAGTTATTATAAGAGTTCTGCAAGACTTAAATTTAATATTAATATTTAACATTAATTCCTTAAAAGTCTTCAGGACAGGCGCCAGCCTCCTTCTCTTCAAGTGTTCACTGCTTGTGTTTACAAATGCAGTGGTCTGGCTGGAAAGCAGAGCTAGCAATTCAGTTGTTTTTTCTAATAATTCTGTCAGAAGGAAATATGGACATCTTTATATAGGAGCAAACTAATACTGTTACCAGGCATATTTTCCAAAAAAAAAAAAGTCCCAGCCTTGCTGGTACCAACTTCCCACCCACCCCCCAGTACTATTTCAATACTATTCTATGTATACATAGAGAAGAGAGAGTTTGGTTGTTGTCTGCTTGTCTGTAAGTAGCTCAGTGAATTAACTTGGCCTCTCAGTCAAAATTACCTTAATCAAAGTTCTTAGCTACTCCAAAATCTTTCTTTTAGGTAGAACCTTTTGTATTCTTACCTGTTTTGTCATTATTTTACTTTCATCTTGGGAAATGAGGTTTTACGTTTGCCTGACTTTGGTTTTTGTGTCTCTCCTCAAGCTATGAGCTATGGGCTCTACCGGCTTCAAAGCGCCCAGCGTTTCCCAGTCAGTGTTTCCTTTTTGTTGTTTGTCTCAGCACATGAATCGGACACTTGTAAGGAAGAAGAAAACATATTTTAAATGAGTCTAGTGAGAGTCGATGGGATTTACGGGAACCCAACAACTCTTACAAAGATAGCGCTGTCCGCTCCGCTTGTCCTCAACCCCCTTTGGCTCTTGCTCCTCAAAGGAAGATAAGGAAGCGGAGCCAGTTGATGAGGGAAGCAGCAGGTGCTGCTCAGATATAAATAAATCACAGTAGGAGCTGGATAGAGGGAGCAGGGAAATAAATGTTGCCTCCCAGCAGTGTCAGGCACTCGCTTTTTGAAAGCCTGTGATCAGCGTGTGGCCAAGGTCCCATCCTGCGCTGGCCTGCGGGGCTGTAGGTCCTAGAGCCCCCTCAGCTGGTCTTGCCTGATGGACCTTGCACTGCTACGTGTTGCTGCTGAAGCCTTATTAGATAATATTCTGCACTAGATTTTCTCTTTTATAGCGTATTTCTGGCGTATGGAATAATTGCTTTCTAGTGATGCCTGGAGAACACTGCCTCGGTGCCGGCGGCTTCGGGAGGCCAGCACCCAGACCAGGGGTTCTCAAGAGCTAGCTTGTGTGGCCGAGTCAAGGATATCGTGTTACAGCTATCTGACTTCCTAGAGTTTGTCTCTTGCTGCAGGCAAAAGCTTGGCCATTGATGTTTTATTGCAGCTTTGACCTGCTGGTGTCTAAGTTTATGTGTGTTCTTACAGATAGGATCTAGCATAACAGCCTTTTCCCTAGAAGCAAAAAAATCAAACTGTGTTCTCTGTTTATGCACGTGCCTAGAGAAGAACCACAGTTCTGCTAGTTGTTTGCAAACCGTTTTCCAAAGTCAGGGTAGATCCAACATTACCTTTATAAAATAGATTAAGAACTGTAGAACAGAAATGTATGTTTACAGGGTCATGTAACATTAATTTAAAGACTTGTGTGGTGCAAAAGAATATATTTTCATAATCTTGTTTATCTTTTAAAACAGACTGGAGGCCAAGAACAGAGAGCAGCACTGGCTGTAGGTAAGAACTGAAATTTACCCTGCTTAAAACCTAATCTCTTAAAAGGCAAAAAAGGATTATGTTGAACATGACCAATTTGCTCTTCAAGAATTCCTTTTTTCCCCCCTTTGCTGTAATATTTTCTGAAATACCTACTCTTTGCAATGAGTAATTTGATCTATAACTGAATCCATTTCTGTTTAGTTGAAGATGAACAAGGTGGCACAGCGCTGTGTGACGGGCAGTGCAGCAGGCACTTTGAAGGGTTTTCACTGCAGCAACGTGAAGAAATTCTGTTGTTTGAAGTATAAGGCATTTTCAGTGTATACAGAGCATGCTAATTTGGCAACATTTAAGAGCTTATCCTGAAAGATTGGGTTTAAGCTTAAAACATGGGAATGAGGAGATAATGTTGCTTTATTCTCTTTATTCTTTTTCAGAATTTATTTGGTAATTCTTTTGTCTGTGCTGAAGTTACATAAGAACTTACGCTCTTTTTCTGGATCAAGTGCCTTAAGCCAGGAACCAGTATTTTGGACCAGCCTGTAGGGTGATATGGAACATGTGCTGATGTGATGGTTCTACCTTCTAGTTTTAAAACCTACTGCCTGACATGTGAGCTACCATACAGTGTATTTAGTGTGTTAGACTTCATGCTTACTGTGCTGTGCCCTCTTGGCTGTGTTTCACCTGTTAGGTTGTGAAGGAAATGGTACTAAATATGAGGTAGGGTTTCTTTTTTTCTTCAGATCTGGTAAGTCATCAGAAAGGCCTTTGAATTCCAGGGAGCTGATTAATTATTTTTCAGGGTGGTTGGGAATAGTAGAAAACTTTCTGAGTTCAACCTCTAAAGGTGCATGAATACCCTATTGAAGAATTAAGATTATGAGGCATTATATATCACCTAAATAATTGCCCCATGAATTACAGTATGTGATCAATATATTAAAATATGTGTTGAACAAACATCAGTGGTTTTGTTGAGATTTATTTCAGATTTTTGTTGTATTTCTTAGAGCTTGCAGGTGCAGGTGAACAATATTTTACCAGTATTGTGTCTATGTGAGTTTTTAGGAGGAGTCTAGGAGCAAAACATGCACACAATGGTGTTTTCCTGATTTGTAACACATTGCAGCAGAAAATAGCTGGTAGTAGGGATGGTAGCATTTTCATTTGATGGCTCTTGAGTCACTTGTCCGAGTGTGGAAGGAACAAAGTTCCAGTTTGAACCTGTGCAGAGGTTTACAGCTCACTGTACTTTTGCCAAGGATGCGGTATCAGAGCCACCCCGGTGAGTCAGCCCTTGGCTCTGTCCGGACAAGCCTGCACTGTCCCGCTTCCCTCTAAATGTTCCCTCCTTCCACACCTCCACACGCCAACGAGTTCCTTTCCTAGGAAAGACTAGGAAGGGGGAGAGCCTGCACTAGTGTTTTTAGTGCAGAAATATTTTCAACTTAAGTATTTTTCTTATCCTGATGATACCCCTGTAGGTATTTGATATGCTTTTGTGGTAAGTTGTTCTGTGTGCAGAAGTTGTTCTAGACCTTTGATCCTATATGTAGTGCTTCTCTGAGCTTTCCCATTTCTTCCATATTCGTCTTGAGATGAAGGAACCATAGTTTCCTTGTATAAATCAATGGTTTCAAATCAGTGGTTTCAAACTGAATCACTGTCAGTGAGCAGAATTACCTGCAAATCCGAGCTAAAATGAACATGAATCAAAGATCTTTATCCAGAATTGTAATAAATAGCTTGCAACCTGTAATCTTCTGTATGAAGTTGGGATGATTTTTTTCCCTGATTCATCACCGTAGTTTCCTGCGTTAAATTTTACTGTCAAGCCACATTGGTCTTCTGAGATTCTCCTGCCTCTACCCTTGCGACCAGCGTCACCTCAGACCCTCTCATCATGCTGCTCTGGGCCATCCTAGGTCGTGTTTGTTGAAGAGCCCGGTGAAACTCCAGCACTGACTTCACTGATTGCTTGTTCCCTTCCTCTGTTTCTGTCCTTTTAACAGTTTATCTAGGAATCTTCCTTCTCGTATGGTTGCTCTTCATTTTTATCTTCTGGTTGCTCTATGGTCCTCTCCATGTAGAAGTGGCTTTTCTTTTCCTCCCCCAGTCTACTGCCTATCTGGTTTTGTTCCTGCTTTTGAAAGCAGGTGATGTGGAAGGGAGTATCAGCTTGTTGGTCATCTTCTGCTGTGCCATCAGCAGCCTGATGTGTTTCATTGGCTTTCTGTGTCTGCGAACACCTCGTGCAGCTGTGTACTGGAAAGAGACAACTCCGTGGGATATTGAGCAAACTTTCCTGAAATGCAGAAGTCAGCCCTTCCAGGGATGTGGTTGGGAAGCCAAGGGCTTCCTGTCCCCCTCGGTGACTCGGAGCTCGTGCATCACCTGAGTGAGTTCTCAAGTGTGGTAGCATCAGGGTAATCCGCAAAACCTGATGCGTATTGGACTCAGATTCATATGGATGAGAATATCTATATTTGGAATTCCCTGCCCAAAAAACTCAAATAAAATCAGACTCGCAGAGGCAAAAAGCTTTTATTTTTCCCATAGTTAAGGATTGAAGACATTTTCTTTCTAGACAGCACTTAGATAAGACTTTTAACTTTTTTCTTGTGTTGGAAGATCTAGCGGGAGAATAACTTACTATAAGATTTTTTTATTCCTTTTTTTACATATATAGTTTTTTTCCTAAGAGGAAAACTTGCTGTTCAATGACACTGACATCCTTGTAGGATGAAGCTTTCTTTGGACTGCGTACCACAGTTTCAATAGGCATGTCATCTTTTTGTAGATGTACAAAAAACTTTTGTAAAAGATTTTGTCTTCTGGTTTGTAAATCTTGTAAATCTTCTGGTTTATATTAAAAAGAAAAAAACTCTTATTTTTTTTGTTTAAAAAAAAAAAATCAACGTGAAAACGTGCTCTTTTTTCCCCTCAAAACTTATCTGCAACCGTCGTAAGAGAGGGGAACTGTGCTGCAGAGGTGTCCTTTAAACACTCTGTCCTCAGGTGCTGCACCGAACCCTTGGTGTAGAGTTGAGGCCTGAGCAGCATCCGTCCAGCCCAGGCTGAAACGGCAGCTCTGTCACGCAAAGCGCTCGCCTGCCGGGGGAACGTGCTGGAGTGTTCCCAGTGATTGCAGCTCATGGTTTTTCTCCCTGCTGTTACATGCTGTAATTTTGGGTTCTTTATGTTCCCTTCCTGCTTTTTTTCTTGCAATGCAAGAAAATGTAAATGGAAGGTGCTCAGCTTGCCTAAAAGAGAAGGCAGATCTGGCAGTCCCTTTCTGTGCGGATGTCGCCGCTGGTGAAACCTGGTGTTTGGGCTGGAAGGAAAGTGCCTCCCCTCAGTGTGGCCAGTGGCCGCAGTACCCGGGCGAGTGTCGGGCCTTGGTGGCACCCGGGCGATGCCGCGGTGAAGCAGTGACCTCCACTGGAGGAGCTGCAGCTCTGCAGGAGCTTGTGGCTTCCCGCTCTCGCACAGAAGGCGAAGTACCAGCTGTGTTCGGATGCGAGCGTCTCTGATGTTTGCGATTGAGTTAAGGCCGAGGAAGCTGGGCCTGTTCAGCCTGAAGAAGAGAAGGCTGAGGGGGGACCTGATCAGTGTGTATAAATACCTCAAGGCAGCCATGGAGGAGGATGGGGCAGCCTGTTTTCAGTAGTGGCCAGTGATAGGACTGAAGGAAATGGCTGCAAACTGAGGCATCAGAAGTTCCACAGGAACTTAAGAAAACATATATTCCCTGTAAGGGTGACAGAGCACTGCATCAGGCTGCCCAGACAGGTTGTGGAGTCTCCTTCTTTGGAGATCTTTAACACCCGCTTGGATGCAGCCCTGTGCCACGTGCTCTAGGTGATCCTGCGTGTGCAGGGGGGTTG
>JAVCKT010140841.1:0-17970 GCA_032273925.1 Rhynchotus rufescens
ACCATGAGGCAGCAGTGTGCCCTCGTGGCCAAGAAGGCCAATGGGATCCTGACTGCATCAGGAGGAGTGTTGCCAGCAGGTCAAGGGAGATAATTCTGCCCCTCTCCTCAGCTCTGATGAGCCTGCATCTGGAGTATTGGGTGCAATTCTGGGCTGTCCAGTACAAGAGGGATGTGAAACTACTAGAGAGGGTCCAGCGTAGAGCAAACAAGAAATTCAAGGGACTGGAGCATCTATCGTATGAGGAAAGACTGAGTGAGTTGGGCCTGTTTAGCCTGGAGAAGAGAAGGTTGAGAGGGCATCTAATTAGGATGTATAAATACATGAAGGGTGAATGTAAAGAGGAAGGAGTCTAACAACACTTCTCAATGGTGGCCAGTGATAGAACAAGGGGCAATGGGTATAAGTTGAAATACAGGAAGTTCCATCTCCATATGAGGAAGAACTTCTTGACTGTGAGGGTGACAGAGGACTGGAACAGGCTGCCCATGGTGGCTGTAGATTCTCCTCCTGTGGAGGTCTTCAAAACCCATCTGGATGCCATCCTGTGCCATATGCTCTAGGTGTTCCTGCTGGAGCAGGAGGGTTGGTCTAGATGATCTCTAGAGCTCCCTTCCAGCCTTAACCATTCTGTGATTCTGTTATTCTTCCATTGTACAGCCAAATGGTATTCAGTTCATAAGTGTATAAACAAGTTGAAGAATTTCCTTTGACAACTACCTCCTTGTGAGTTCAAACTTATAAAGCATCACATCAGATTTATTGTCTAATGTATCACTTTATCCTCTCACATTGTTTTTTAAAGTTGTTAAGATTTAATGTTCAGAGGATATTTTTCCCATGTTGGCACACTTATTAGAAATACAGAGGAAAATGGAATTTATTCTTTCTGAAAAAAAAAGTCTCTAAAAGACAGTGCACTACTTAGAAGTTATCAGACTTCAAAAACTGAGAAGGTAAGGAAATGACAGATTCATTAAACATCTGCTTGCATCTGCCTTTAAAGCAAAAGTTTTTAGATAGCTGTGTAACATAAAAATATGTTCTAATAGAGTTGGATATAGGAGTTGGGTGTTACACTGATAATAGAAATTGTTGCAAATTCTTAAATGGAGGCTACACTCTGAAAAGCATCACTGAAATAACAACATTTGGGATTCTGCATTTTTTTCTCTCTTCAATTGTTTAGTTTAAAATAAATTGACAGTACCTTGTCTTCTTGTCTGTGTAAAATCAAGCAAGTCTCTGGCTTAATTTGCTTGTCTGCAAGAAAGGATTTGGTTCAAGCCCTAGGGTAATCTGGAGAGGACTTTTGCCCTTTGCTGGTGACAGAGCTGTAAGTGATGCCTCTCCTCTCTGAAGGCAAGAGGCTTAATAAAAATAAACTTTTTATGCCTAATTTTTTTAACATGGTGATTATTCAGGTCATTTGATCTGACTGGCGAATATGATATTCCTGCTACAGGAGGTGACTGAGACACACTCTTAAAGAGTTTGTGACTTTGGCACATATATTTATTCAAAAATGAGCCATGTTTACAATCTCATCACCTACACTACATTTTAGTGCCGCTTGCAAAACTTGATGTCAACTTGCAAAACCAGCAAACTTCTACTGCAACACTTAGTAATATTTTTTTCTTTTCAGTGAAGAGCAGCTCCCTGAGAAAGCATCTTGTAGAAGTACTGGTGAACCTCTTCTGCTGATGCTTGATCTAGCCTGGTCTCATCTTGCTTATTTAATGGTCCTGTGCTGAAAGAAAAAAAGAAAGAAACAAACAAACAAAACAAAACAAAAAACTCATTTTTTACTCCATTATCTCAGTGAAGTCATCCTGATATTAGTGCGTGGATCTCATGGTCCTTGTCATTCTTCCTGTGTCTGCCTGCTTTCCTCTTTTGTTACACAAAATGGCAGTTCTGGTGACTTGTCTTGCTTTAAACATAAATTTTTTTGGAAAATAACTTTACAGGTTACAAAAATAAAATAAAATAAAATAAAATAAAATAAAATAAAATAAAATAAAATAAAATAAAATAAAATAAATGATGAAAAAGAAGTGTTCAAGGTGCATCCTTCTGCATTTCCCATCTGACAATGCAACTATATTTTGCATTGTATTTTCATGATCAACTGCCAGCCAGTTTACAAGCAAATGATCTCCAGTTGACCAATTTTGATCTGCCACTGTCACAGTGAGTTTGAATTTACCTGTTGAGTTCCCGTCACCAGTGCTGAGTACGAGGAGATGCACCTTCCCACACTAACTTTGCATTCAGTATGTTAATTTTGTGCAGAAGCGAAGCAAAATGAAACAACAGAGGTTGCACAGAAAATGCTCCTGATTGTCTGTGTGATCTCATTTGCATTACTTGTGTGATATTATTTGCATTATTTATCATAGCTCCTTTGAAAATAATCAGGTTTTATAAGAAAACATTAGCTGTAACTTTAAAGTGAAAACACAGAGACATTTCAGCATTTTTGATCAAAATTTTAACATTCCAGTAAAAATCTCCTTTCATACGCTAAATAGTGTATGGACAATGTCTAACATGTCCATGTTAGACAGTCTACTAGACAGTCAGTAGACAATGTCTACTGAAATTCTTCAGTATTTAAATATATATCTATATCTATGCTTAGCTCTAGGTCTATGCTTAGCTCTAGGTCTAGATACATACTGTATTTCAGTACTATACTAGTTTCTGCTCTGTCACTGTGAACTAAAATGATCAAAAAAAATGCAAAAGACTTGCACTTTGTTCCCCAACTGTACTTTCTTCTCCTTAATTTTCTGTTCAAAATTTGTCAAGTTTATTTTTCTGTTTAGCACTTTGAGAGCATCTTCAGGCAAAGAGCAGATGAGAGATACACCTAAAGCTAAAATGCAAATGCACAACCCCAAGCTCTTCTGTGATAGTGACATAGTGTAGTGAAATTTGCTACATTTTCTTTCCTGACCCCCTCAAAGGAAATATATATATATAAATATATATATACACACACCAATTTCCCAATTACTCATTGACATTCTAGGATGAAAAAAGTGCATTACTTGCTTAAACAATTATGGCAAAGCTTTTTAGGTGCAGAAAGGAAAATAACAATTACTATACAGGATGTGGGCAAAGCTGAGGATTAAGCTCATATCATAAATGGACAAAATCTCAAAGGAAATTTAAATGAAAAAGTCTTTCCTGAAAAAAAAAATCCATAAGTTGTGTACTAGTTGTCTTAAAAGCTGTATTTATTCTTTCTTTGCTGTATCCTCCTATAAAATGCTTACAGTTGTACACAGATAGATAGGTAAGCAGATAAAGATAAGCATAAACATATATGTATGTTATCTTTAGTACAAATAGTCTGGTGAACTTTTCCCTATACAGCTTCCCACTCTTTCATATTGATTAAGAGCGAGCTTTTTTCTTTTCTCAGGAAAATCAATAGTAGCAATTAGTTATGTACCAAATTCCCCAAGGCAAACTGAGAAGAATCACAATATTAGTGTGTAATTTTTAATAATTGACTAATATTTTGACTAATAATTGACTAATTGACTAATAATAATTTTAATAAATGACTGCACTTCTTGCAGAAAAATTTCTTTTTACATCATTACAGACTTTGTACGATCAACAGCCACCACACATTACTTCATCTGACAGGCGCCCCTCCACATAAGTACAGAGATAATAGTCAGAGTATCCTGGCAAAATTAGAAGTATACATGAATAAATTTTACTTAGAGGGAGAAGACTTGCAATTTTATTTGAGTAAAAGAGGAAGTATGTGGCTGGAGATCTATTAATACCAAAGTTTCTTAAGGATCAGTCACAATTCATTATTTTCATAATGACTCTGGCATGCATCATAAGCATAATAATCTACGGAAAAAGACTGAAATTCAGCTTCATAAATCTTTTTTTTTCCAACAACGACTCCCTGCTGATGTCATTAAGGTTATGCTCATGTAGAACTGGAGAGAAATGGCTGTGGGTTAGGCCTAAAATGTGGATTCACCAAGGATCAGGCTTAATGGATTTGCTCTGAACTCTTATGTCTCTACAAATCAGTTGCTTAAGAGAAGTGTCGCAGGAAGGAACGTGAAGCCTCTGAGGCAAAGAGGCCATGTGCCAGGGAAGGCTGGCAATTAAACTTGAGTGGAAGGAAGGACAATCTTGTTATGGCACATGTGAAAACCATATGTATGTACTCTTGCTTGGAGTTGTACAGATCCTGAAACATGGTTGTTAGTGTTCACAGAATCACAGAATGGTTGAGGTTGACAGGAACCTCTGCAGATCATCTAGTCCAACCCCTCCACTCCAGCAGGGTGACCTAGAACATGTTACGTAGGATCATGTTCAGGTGGATTTTCAATATATCCAGAGCAGGTGATTCCACAAACTCTCTGGGCAGCCTTTTCCAAATGCAGTCACCCTCACAGTCAGGAAGTGTAATATCTTGTGTTTCAGTTTGTGTCTATTACTTTTTGTCCTCTCAACAGCCACCATTGAAAACAGGTGTTTTGAGCATAGTAGTGGAGAGAAATGTGGTTAAACTGCAGCCTGGAGCCCCTTTCCAAATCACAACATAGACAGTACAGCAGGTTTCTCTTGTAATGGCATTCTTAGGTGATGTCAGGCCAGGACCTTTATTCTTTCATTTTTTTCTCAGTTTTTGCCCCACTCGTCTATCTCCTTTATAGATATATAGCTTTGTACCTTCTGTAGTTACTGCGTTGTGATTCAGGGCCAATTTCTCTTTGTCCAGTCATAGGCTTGGTCTCATCTACTGCAGTGTCGATCCTCATCACTCACTTCTTGTAGTTTTGATTGACACATGCCTACTCTTTTTGTCCGCTCCCCCAGTTTTCAAACTGTCTAGCTCTCTATTTTTTGTTCATATTGAATTTGACTGTGTATAAATCACACATTCTGTATTACTGAGTCAACTTTTCGTTCTGATCCCTTGCCTGGCAGACCTGGGAGCGGATTATTTTAGGGTCTGCAGCATTGCCAAGCACAAGGTGGAAAGCACAGGTGCAGTTTTCCCTTCTGCATCATTACAGCAGCAACTTCAGCCAGCCCACTGAGAGGGATCATTTAGCTGCCTCTAAACCACAGCACAGAGGACCAAGGAGCAAGCTCAGATTCTGGACCCTTAATGTTCACAGCACATACTTGTTAGCTCCTTGGCTCTGTTTCAAACTGTTCAAAATAGCTCTGGCCAAGACAAAAATCTTCTCCAGAGAGGACTATTCCTACACAGGGTGGACACAAGCCAGGACTGTTTGATACCAGGGCCTTAATTTCTGAGCAATGTAAATTGCCACCTAGAAATTCAGTTTGAAGTGGGTGTTACTGCTTTAGCTCCATCACAATGTGACTGCCTGAGCTCAGCAGCTCTGGGCTCCAGGTCAAGTAGGGCTCCTTTTATAGAAGGACTTGATGATCTTGAAGGTCACTTCTAAACATAATGATTCTATGATACTATGATTATTGCAAACTGAAATATGACCCATAAATCAGTGCATAGTACTGAAAACAAGTCCCGACTTCTTAGTATTAGCAGAAGCTATGCCAATTACTTCTCATAAATCACATGTGAAGATTCAAATTTTCATTTAAACATGGAAAAAGAACTCTGTTATATACAGTGAGAATGCATGAACATTTTGCTAGGCAAAAAGGAAGTATATAGAAAGTGAGATGTTGGGACTCATCTTCACTTCAGAGTTGGTGTACAGCTTATATGTCCTGCTGACTCTGATAGCATCCAGGCATAGTGTGACTCTGTGATGAGCAGTGCTGATCTAAGCAATAAAATCTGATTCAAGTAGAGGTGACAAATCTTTGAAGAATGCCCATTCGTGTGACATTAAATAATTTGATCCAGGAATTTTCTCTGCTGTGAAGTTTGGCATTCTTGTAGTAGATTAAGTTAATTTCATTGTCTTAATCAAACTACCTACTTCCTTGCCGTAGACATCGTTTGTACATATATGTACAAATGCATGTGCATGTGTGTGTGAAAGAATGAGATTTAAGAGGATTGAATAATTCAGTTTTAAAAGTTTTGTAATTCATAGGCAATATACCAAGAATCTCTTTTTCAAAGAAGATATGAGTTGGAGAAAACAAAATTTTGAAACAAAAGAGTTGTTGGATTTTTGACCTTTCCATAGGAAGATCTACTTCTATTATGGATATAACCACATATTTAAATCCTATATTTAATTTTAATTTTAATTTGGCCAGAGAAATATACCATTTCAATTTGAATTTTAGATTACAAAGTGCTAGGTAAAGATTCCAAAGTTTGACCACATAGGTAACAAAGTTCCATTATTATTATTATTATTATTATTATTATTATTATTATTATTATTATTATATTTAAGATTGAATTACTCTAAACATTAATCTTTATTCCCCCTCCCCCTTGCAAGCCAGGAATAGTTCTACTGACATGAATGGAATTAAAATCATGTAAGTCCAAGCTCAATGATGTAAAAACAGAATATGCTTGAAATCCAGGCATGTTTGTGTCTTACTCTCCACTGGACCTATCATAATAGAGAAATCTGAGCTGCAAAACCCTGAGCCACAGTTGTATTTCCACAAGGTTTTGAATGGGAAAGGATATCTTCACTGAATATTGTCCAAACCCATGGTTAGTTTTAAGAAAAGCAATGCAGAAGGAAAACAGATGTTAACTGTTGTGAGGGATAAGTGATTGGCAAAGAAAAGAAGCTGGGAATCGAGGATTTAACAGCAAATGCTTTTAATTGGAAATGGAAATAGCCTAGTGGAAGAAGAAAGTAATCTTAAAATGTAAGGTATATCTGGAGAGCAACATTCAATCTGTACTACCCTGAGGAGACGAGAATGATATTTTGGAAAAAAAAAAAAGTGGGAACTGTGTGCATTTTAGGATGTTCTGCATATCCAGCACGTAGTCAATAACACACTGAAATGTCAGGATTGTATTTCATCCACCTTATAGTTACCTGCACTTGCCTCTGGATGGAAAAGGACAACATAGAATTACCATAGAAATATCACACTTGTCTCGTAAGATATTTAATCCTTTTTGGGTAAAATAAAAAAAAAAAAAAAAAAAAAAAAAAAAAAAAAGTTGGGTTAGTGATTACCTGATTGCTTAATGGAGGCATCATTCCTACCCATTCCTGCTCCGGTAATTGCAGGTTAATGAGGTTAGAAGGTGTTGCAGCTCAGATACCTTACACACTAGATTTTTATCTCACTGTCTGCAGATTGAAATTCAACACTGGCCAGTCTCTGTGTGGCTGTTTGCATTCTTGACCTGCGCTTTTGCATGCTCCTCTTCCTTAAGGAGAGATGCAGTGAACATTGTGAGAGCATGCTGTAAATTGTGGGCAGAGCACATTGCCCCACCATCATCACAGAGATGAATGATGCCAGGTAAATGACATGAGGAGGCTTAAAGAAGATGAACACGTTTTCAGACTAGTCAGAGGCTAACGTTATTTGGGCAGAAATCAGAAAGAATAGGGCAAGTTGCTTCATGGCAGCAGTGTTAAATCCTACTCAGTTCACTAAGACAAACTATCTCAATTCACTAAGACATGCTTAAAGGTAGCCACAGGCTTATCTTGTTCTGGATTTTGTTTCTGTGAAGCACAGACTTTGAAAGAAAGACTTTCCCTTAGGCTGACAAACTATTATCACATGACAATATTTTTTTCCTTTGTTCCTATTAATTAGACATTGGTAAGCATAATTTGAGTAGTGCATGGTATTGCCAGTATCAATATCTAATGGTATTGAACTATAAAGCTACTTTATTTGGCTATGCTCTACCGTAGTTTATACCTGTAAATTACTTGAGATCCATGGATCAAACTATTGCAACAATTGACATCTGGCACTAGAGCAGATAGAGGAGAGCAAAATACAGACAATATCCATTATTTGCTTTCAGACAAAAAATGAATGCTTTAAAAAAAGCATACCAAAAAAAAAAGAAAAAAAGAAAAGAAAACAACCTCCCAAACAAGTGACAGGTACCAACAGTAGCTTCACAAACTGTGTCACAGAGCAGAGCCAGTCCCTCCATCAGGATCACCACTCGCTTCTTGCAAAGGTGACGAGGCAGTGGAAGACATGAAACGAAAGGACTTAAGGTATCTGCATAAAGATGCAAGAGACAATCCTGTAAATAACATACTATAAGGGAGCTTGCAAATGGGAATGTTTTTCCATTACTATGTGTCTCCATTTGGGATAACAGAATTGTAGGAAGCTCCTAGTCCAATGGTCAATGTGTGATCTAATGATACAATTATCATCGAAATGTCATGAAACATTGAAAAGTGATATTCTGATGTAGGAGATAGATGAAAATACCCTAGAAGGTAGTTATTCCAGTCATATTGCTCTGGACTGTATCTAGTTGCTGTTACTTTGAGTGCTGAGCATACAAAAATTATTTTTTCTACTTGCACTTATTAAGTCAGTAGAGTTTCATGCAAGAGAATAAAAAAGAAAAGAAAGAACTGTTGAATTATTTTAAGCATAAACATGTGAAGACATGCCTTAAAGCAGATGCAGAGAAACATGCTGCCAAAAGAATAAAGCAGAACCTCTTCTACACTATAGATTAGTATTATGTAGTGTCCAGATGACCATCTCTTTATATCAGTGTGAATTTATTCACAGTATTTTGGTATTTAAGTTTCTCCATTCGCTAATTTTGGGGCCCACTCTTGCTAAACATCAAGTATGTGTGTGATTTTTTTTTTTCCTTGTTCTTTCCTAACGAAGAGTCCATCTAGGCAGAGAGATGGAAGTGTCCTGAGAGGACTGGGGAAGTGACAAAATGACTCAGTGATGGAAAGTGCCTGTAGCAAGCAGAGAAGCTGGAGCTTCTGCAATGTCTTGATCTCCAAGATGCTTCCAAGTCTCTTTCAACTTGTTCCTTGTGCCTTTGGGGGAAAAAAAATGACAGTTTGTCTTCATTAAAACTGATTGATTGTTGCTAATAAAACTGATAAGGAAGCTGATTATTAATTTCAACACTGTTTAATCCCTCTTCTAGATTTGGCTAATATTTTTTTTTCTCATTTTTTTTCTTTCTGCCTTTCTGAAGACCATACTATACCCAACCAAAAGTCAAAAGACATTTGTCTCAGCAGAAATACCTTTTGTCAGTCCTGAACTGGATCTGCTGCTGCAGGGTTGGTGTGGCTATAAAATACCTCCTGCTGCAAGCAGTACCCACAGCAAATTGAAGCTTCCTGTTGATTGCGGCTTCCCAATGATTTTATTTACATATTTTTTCTCCCGAGTGTGTGCTTACCAATCTCCTTCATCAGCATTTTATAGATAAATCTCTCTTTAGTTTCCACAGCCAGAGCAGGGTGGGGACAGTGCTGGTACATATTTCAGTGCAATTTCTGTTCTCTCAAACCTACCATTTTTGACTGAAATTCTATCTTCTTTTAGAGATATTCCACATCTTTTGATGTATGTTGAGGCAGATGATTATAGATAAGTAAGGCTTGAATTTATCAAGAAACTAGTGTCAAATTATTGTAGCAGAACTGCCATGTCCTCTGATTTCTGTGGTAGTCTCTAAATATTACCTGCACACTGTTAGCCTTTTTCATAGAAGATTTTATTGAGCTGAAGCCTAGAGAGTTTTTTACAAAAATTTCCACATCTTTTTCTTTTCTGTTCCATTGGCTATAGCAACTTTCTTTTTACAGACTTTGTCTAATTGTGTGTTTTGGGGTTTTTTTGTGATTTTTTTTATATTGTTATTTTTCTGTAAAAGTTGTAATTCCTTCATACTACATAACTCAATAACTATTCTAGTATTTTGTTAGTGCAGACAAATAAAATGATCTTGGTCCCTTGTTCTTTGCCCACATTATGTCTCATCCCATCCCAGGAGTCAGTTTTGACATCCAGATAATTTATACCAGTCATGTCCAAGAAGCCAACAATGATCTTTGTAGTTACTTATTAGTACCATTTGCCTGGGAAATGGATTCTTTTAGTGATATTTTTCTCTCTTATGGTGTTTCCTCATGGTGCGCAATGTGTACAGAGCACATGTGTGTCTAGTATGATGTGCAAAAATTTGTGTATATCCTGCTCAGGACAGCCCTACAAGTAATTCAGCTAGCCTCAACAGACTGTGTGAGCTTGGCAGTCTTTTCTCCTCCCAGCAGTTTTGCATGGAGATGACAAAATGTCCATTTTACAGGAAGGTGAACAGAAACATAAAGCTCTTTACAGCTAAATCATAGAAGGATTGAGACATTTGGAAGTGAAATACTTCTGGTTATTGCTTTGATTGCTCAATGCAGAGCAAAGGTTGGGTGCCCTTGAATGGGACTGGGAGTCCCTGACAGCAGCAGAGAGCAACCAAGGGTCATTGGGGAGGAAGGTCTGATGCCTTTGATGCTCTATTCTGAAAAAGGGATGGGGACCTGTGGGCCAGGGGACAAGGACAGCAATCAAAGGTAGAAGTACATGGCGAGTGCAAAAGGTTTCAGCCTGCTAACATCAGCATGCTTAGGTATCTTCTACTTCAAAATACCATTTTCACTTTCCCCTCTTTAACTTCCTATTTTACTATGTGATGAAAGCAGATTGAAATCCATCAAGTGGATGCCATTATGTCAATTTTCAATGACATATCCGTGATATCTCATTCTAGTGTCCGTCCCCATGGTGTAATTCAGAAAGGTTTCTGAAAACAAAACCCAAAATTGCAGAGCGTTTGCTCTGTTCTTGTTGCATCACTTCTGCATACTGACTTTAGGAATTTCCCGACCTGCCTGTGTAGTCTTTTTTCTCTTTCTCACATTTCTATAGTCAGGTTAACCAAGTTATTAGTTATTCCATCCAGAAATATTTTTGATTACCTAGAGAAATGAGCTAATCTCATTGTATGGAGTGTATTTCAAGGAAAAAAAAAAAATCAAATAGCTAATATACTCTTACTGCTAATTGTGTTGTTTAATGGTATTTAATACTCATCTTCTTCTAGACTCAATTAATTGTTCTATTTTTTCCTTTATAATCCATTTTGTCTTCCTGTTTTCCTGATCATGTGGCTTGTAAACACTTTATCTCATTTCAAATGTTCTTTCTGGTGTGCCTTAACATCAGCGTCTGCTCCTTGAATATCTAAAATCTGATGCTGTCATCAGCTTTCTTCCCAAACTGTCCTCATCAATGTGCTTCCAGTGCCCAAAATCCTTTACTGAAAAGCACCCAAGCATCTGTGTTTGAGTGTTTGACCTGCAACAACTGCAAGAAGAGACTCTATTTCTCCCCAAATTAGCGTAATGTAAGTTGTTCTGAATTTACTACTAAAGTCAACTGATTACCGAGCATATTTCAAGCACTAACATATTTCTTACAATAGTCTCTAAGAAGTAAAGGAATCTCTGTAACATAACACTACCTATTCTCCTTTTGTAGGGAATCCCAGCCCTATGTTCCCTTCTGTGTATGTAACATTATTACAATAGTAACTACAATCGGCTTTTTTTTTTCCCTCCCTAAGAATTAGCATTACATTAAGTCATATTAAGTTTCTCTTTTAGTTTCTGGGAAGAAAATTCTCTATGAATCTCCTGATTTAGGAGTTAAATAGTATCTTGTCTTTGTTTATGAATTACTTACAAAAATAGGAAAAAATTCTCATTATTCACTGCCCCATTACCAGAAAGTACATTGGTATTATTAAAAATTTCCATATTGTAAAATGGTAATCAGAAGAATATAAAATAATCTTTAAAAAGCAGTCTCCATTTCAGAAGAGCCCTTACCTCCTCAGTAGAAGGATTTGAAGGAGCTGTGCTAACATAGGCCAGAAGGAGCAGCCAACATAAACTTCAGCCCTTCCGCTGCCACCAGCCAAGTGACCTCTCTGAGCCAGAGACACAAAGCAGAAAAGACAGAATCACAGAATCAAGCCTGGTTTGAAGCAAAATGATATCAGCCCTGCTTTGTCACTATGAGTAAAGTCATTATCTTTTACAATCAATAAACTTTTTTTTTTTTTTAATCTCTCCTCAGTGGTGTATTATCCTCATCTTTTCCTATAATTTCCTTACCTTACTTGTCCCTTGGGAAGAGGCACATTTTTCCTTTGCTCAGCTGCTGATGTGCCCCTACAGTGGGGACTATGCTGATTTCACAGAGTGGAGATGTTCAGCTAATTGCATTTTGCAGCACGACCAACCACCTACGGAGAATTTCTCTCTGAGAGGGCCATGCATCTTCTCAGTCTAACTCAGGATATGTCTATTAAGCACACATTTAAGTGAACAGACATAAGTAGGCATTAGAAACCCAGGAAGAGGAAAGCAAAGTGAATTACGACACCAATTGACTTTTCCGCTACAGAGCAAGGTATTGAAGTTCCCCCTCTGGCTGTGCGAGAGCTTGCCATGCTACTGCATGGCACTGGTAAAACTAAATCATTGTGTTTCATGTGCACAAAGCACATGCTGGAGAGTAAGCGTGGGCAATCTGCAATGCTCAGGCCGTTTTATTAGCAGGACATGAGACACGAGAGCCAGAACACTCTGCCAGATCAGAGGGCTCTCCAACCCGAAATCCTACCTCAAGCAGGGGGCATGAGTAGTTCTTTAAAGAGGAATATGAGAATTAAGGCATGCACAGAGTTATTATTACCTCCTACAGCTTCTCTATTTCCTTTCCGAACTCACAATTTTTGCCTATCTCCTCACCAGAATTTTGTATCAGAGCGTCTCAAAATGCACATAATTGCTGCAGGAGGAAGTTCTTTCTTTCACTAGCTTTTAACCAAAAGTGGCATCATTTCATCTGTGGCATCATTCCATTACAACTCCCCTGTTAGAAGAAATAATCAGAAGTCATTATCTGCTTAACTTTTCCATATGATTCCTGGTTCTATTTCTATTAGTAGTGACTATTATCCTTTTCCATGCTGACCTCATCACTTTCCACAGGCAGTCATCTCTTTTTTCTTCAGATTGTTTAGCAGGCTGAAATCATTATATTTAATTATTAATAAAGCTGTAAGTGCTTGAATGCTATAATTTTGTTGTTTTTTTTTCTAAAGGTACCAACTGAATTAACAAAATATTCCATGAAATTTGTCACCCTTGTGCCCTTACAGAGTGACAGCTGTAATATTGCAGCCCCTACTTTCTCCAGCAGTCTGCAGATACCATACACCTCATTGATCTCAGAGAGAACTTTCTGATTTCTCATAAGTCATGGTCATGAAATGAAGATTTTCTCATTGTCAAGGCTTTAGGAAAACCCTTCTTCCATGCGGGTTACTTACGGGGTAGTAATGCAAACTTGGACTATCTCAGAATCTGTTGGTGTCTGGTATTTTATGACAGTGTGCTTTAAAATTGAAGCACTAATTAGCTGAGGGAGAAAACTTATCATCCCTGATAAGTCCTGATTTGTCCTGATAGGGACAAAGGTCTTTGCTTTCAGGTGCTATAGGAGTGGAACATCTTAAGATGGTCAAAAATATGCAGATTTTTGTGCCAGCCTGTGGGAGACTTGTATTGACCTGTTTCCAAACATGTAATAATTATAGAGGAGAAAATATAGATCTTGGTCATTGCCTACCTCATTTCTGTCTTTCTTCATCAAGGATAATCTACAAAAGAAAATAATTATATAACTGTATAGTAAAATACTATGAATATCCCCAACTTTTCCACATAGAAACAGGAAGAATGTCATCTGATGGATTTGGTCAAAGCTACTGTAAACTCTGTTCTGCCCTGGTCACCTCTGAAGGGGACAAATAAAAAGTTCACTTGATGTTACTGAAGGCCTAGGCTGTTTATCAATATTCAAAAAGGATCGGGTCTCACATCTAAGAGAAAGGCAGGGTTTTCTGGAGGGAAATGACGAGGTTAGAAAGATCTCTTTTTGTGCCAGATCAGATAGCAAGGTAATTAGAAGAATTACAAACTGACAAAGTACTACATCCCAAATGATTTAGACTCAGTAATTCTAAGGAAAGTAGCAAAGAAAATAGGAAAGCCCTTTGGCAGAGATTTCTGATGGCTCACTAAGGCTATGGATGACTAAAAAGAACTGATAATGGCATTCTCATATTAAAGTTACAAGCTAATATAGATCTGGAAATATGTCTGTGGGCCTGATCTTAGAAGATGGAATAGTCTTTCCCTTACAGTCTCCAAAATGTTTCAAAAATGACAGATGACAGACAGGTAAAGCAAGAAAAAGCAAAGCAAGAAGCAAATTGACAGCAGGGCTTGAACTGATGGACTGTACAGAGGAGTGTAAAAGTGGAATCCACATTTTCACTGAGATTTTGCAGTAGACAGTGCAGAGTGCACAAAAAAATATATTATTAAAGCAATGGCATGACCCTTTATTGTGCCATAGCTAGCAGAAGCCAAGTAACATTACAAATAAGAATATCAATTCTTTTAGTCTTTAGATTAATTTCTGTATTAATCCACAACATCATCTGGCTAATGTGCCTAGGTAGCCTCCATTACTTTGATCACTATCGATTTAACAGGTGTTTTAAATTTATTCATTGCAATGCCATTGTGGTAGAGAGGCAGTTTTATCTGATAGATTTCCCATACTGGACAGGCAAAAAAAAGTGCAGTACAAAGGAAGAGACACCTAAATCTTCCAAGGCACTAGAACACTTGACATCCATTGAAACAGGGATCCAGCCCTAACTTTCTTGCTCTAACTCAGAGCAGAAAATTGAATCTAGGCCTCTAATTCTGGTCAAGATTCTTCTCATCATCTTCCAAATTTCTGGCATCCAGCGCCAGATGGCTTGAGATTGCCTACAGTATCTCTATTGTTTGGGGCAATTCAGTTGTACATTTGAAAAGATAAAAATCCTGAGATAGACTTAGTTTCTATAGAAATGTCTTTCTCTAGAGAGACATGATTATGGCAATTTAATCTCTACCTTAATTTTAAGTACCTCATGACATTTAAAGGTTAAAATGTTAACATTGGTGACTTGATAATGTAATCCATGGATACAAAGTCGGTTTGACTTTTACATTGCACTGGCATATCTTTAGCTCATGTGTTATCACCTAGATTGGTGCACTAGTAAATAGTTACCCCATTTCACTCAAGTAGAGGCTTTTCCAATGATAAACTAAAGCAGTTTCTGTATCTCACTCAATGTGGCACTTGGCAACAGAATCAGACAGCTACTTGCACACATCCAGAGAGCAGAGCATCATCAAGTATCTATATATGTAACAGGTATTTAAGCCAGGGGACAGACAGTCAGATTGATAAGATGATACAATTTGGGTGTCTAAATGCAGATAAAAACACCATTTCTGATGTCCAAATCAGATCCATGTAAATGAGAGGGTATGTAGGACATCCTCACCTTTCTAGAGTGACTGGCTGAGGCCAAGTGAGGTAGCCTAAGCCATGTCAAAGAGCTCAGGATGCCTAAGTCAAGAGAACTATACGGAGCAAGGAGACACCTAAGAGCTACTCTGCTGAATCTATCTGGACTCTCATTTAAAAGAGGAGGAATAAGAACTCCACTGAGTGCATTTCCAGAGAATTTATGGGAACTTAGATACCTTCTCTGTGTATAAATGCTGTATTTGGACACAAAGTTTTGAGTATCAGCATCTGCAGCAGGATTTCACACAAAGTACCTAGAAAAACATTAAACAAAATAAAATCAATTAGATTAAAAATAATTAACTAGATTTCAGCTCTGCAAACACGCATATTTCTATATATATGTATTTTAACAGGATGCAAATCTGACAAATTGTAGTTTTGGCTTCTACAGCCAGCACAATCATTAGGGTACAAAGTCTAAACAACTTCTTTATAGTGGACTATTACAGTAGAGTATGTTAGCCAAGTATTTTCTCCAGTGGAAAAAAATATGTTGAATGTGTCTACAGTTTCAGCTGCTATTCAACTAGATGCTTGCACCAATCTTCAGAATCACAGGCTGTATTTTTAAAATTGAACTGCTCCCCAGTTAGATCTCACCAGCCTACTGTTTTGTTTTTGTTTTGTTTCTGTTTTCTTTCTATTTTGTTTTTCATTGCCTTCCCTTTCATTGGAAAGATGACCTTAATAATGGATCCTAAGAGTTAGTGTACGACGAGTGTAATTAAGCGGCAGTTCAGTCCTGTTATTTTGCTGGATCAGAACACTGGGTGCTGGGGAGAGGTGAAGGGGGAGAGGAAGTAGATTAAATTGCAGAGCTGGGAGTCCATCTGTTGATAAAAGCACTTATTAGCTTCAGATATTTTTTCTTGTCCATCAGCTATTTTTGAAACCACTTCAGCTTATCTCAGACACTGGGATATATTATTGAGATAGCAGGTGACTTCAAAATCTGTATGTACATATACAAAATCCCTTTCAATAAAACACTGGCCACGAACCATCAGTTCTGACCTGAAAGTAGACTTTACATGAGAGACTTTAAAATGAGTAATACACTTTTGTGTGAAAGTCATTGGGAACTGGGATTCTAACTTTGACCTACAAAGTCTCCAGGAGGTCAAGAATATGTAATAAATCATCTCTTTTTCTGTCCTGGCATACTGGAAGGAAGAATCCTGTCTAGAGCTTCCACAGTGTGGGAAAATGACAGGCATTTTCATTGAGGTACTTGTTTATGCAGCCTTCATTTGTTAACCAGCTACACATCTTGTTCTCTTTTTCTTTCATGTTGTAAGGCTATAGAGGTTTTTCGGGTCTTTGCTGATTCTATATTTTTTTCATTTACGGAATATATGCTTGCAGTACAAGACAAATGCTGGTAATTTTAATCTCAGGTATTTGTATCAATGTTTTTCCTTTGCCTGTACAAAGGACACCCCCATGATGCTAGGTACAACCAGATGTTGCCTCTTTTCAAAGTAATTTGCCCTGCTTGTGTTGTGGGCAGATGCAATGACGAGCCCTGGAAGAAGCTGTCACAGGATGGGGCTTTACCTGCAGCCACAAAACAATGGGCGGGCATGACACAAAATACAAAGAGACAGAGAGAAAGCTTTTCCTGCACAGCTATCTCTGCTCCAAAGATTGCTTCTTCAAGTAAACATATTGACTTTTACGTCACCTTGTCACCTGGCATGTCTCTCTTAATGTCTGTCTCACCACCCGATTCATCCCTTCAAAGTCCTAAGCAGAGAGCCCTCTGGGGAAGAAGCAGTTCTTGTCTTCCTTACTTGTGCAGAAAGACCCTAAAGCTGGATACCTGCTTCTGGATGCTAAGACAACAGTAATAAATAATATTAAAAGCTGCAGCAGATGCAATAAAACATGCATTTATGTGGGTTAGCTTGGCACACACCTAACAAATCATTTAAACTTTTAAATATATATATATAAATAAATATCAGCAATAAATAAGATGAAGCTCCATCGGTGAGAGAACTCTTGTGGTGGTTAATTTTGTTTTTTTTTTTTCACTTATCTTTCACCTGCATAAGGGATAAGAATAGGTTTGCTTTGCAAATTCTGTGCAGTCAATCTCTCTTCAATGACAGTTTTGCTATAATTCTCCTAATTTCAAGCTCCTGCCTGAAAAGGTAATAGCAAAACAGCATCCAGTCCATTTTTGCAGTCATCGGCAGCTGACTCAGTTGATACGTTTCCACACATTTAAGTTGCTGCATGCATACTCAATCCCCTTGAAAAAAGGTTGCTCTTCCACATCAAATGGCTTGTGCAAACTCCAAATCCAGATTTTAAATAAGCATAAAAATTAACATTTTAAGGATCTGTATCATCACTCCAACCCCAGTTCCCTGAAGGGAGTAATGTGCCATAGACAAAAATCTTTTTCTTTAAGTGTATACAAAGTGTATGGCCACTCAAAAATCTATGGGCCCAGATGGGATGCACCCAAGAGTGCTGAGGGAATTGGCCGAGGTTATTGCTCAG
>JAVCKT010140918.1:0-17965 GCA_032273925.1 Rhynchotus rufescens
GTACAAACTCACACTTGCCATTAACAGACAAGTATCCCTTTCCTTGGGATACTAAAAAGCATAGCATGCCAAAATGTTGACTGGGGAGTTGCTCTGAAAAAGAATATGGTTGGTTTCATTTGCTTTTCCTTGACGAGAATTCTTTTTTGGAGGTTTTCTTTGAACACTACGGATATGAATACTTACTTTGAATACTTGGAGATATGTAACATCCTTGAAAACTATAGTTCTTTAATTTGTTTGATATTTTTCAATAGGTTCTGACTGACAGACAGACATGCTTCCTAGCTGAATAAGAATATGCATGCTGGCCGAATAAAGAAATATCTGAAAATGAATGCTTTGGAATGTGTAGTTGTTGCACTAAAGAAAGTAATAGATATTTCTTGTATCTAGTAAGAATAAACTTTCAATATATAATCAATGATGGAAAAAATCCAAACTATGACAAGGTGTGTGTAGGGGGAAGCGTATATCTCCTTTACCTATTCATTTCCAGTGTCTCTTCTCAGGGAGCGACAAACCAGAATCACATTCCCATCCTCAGTCACATGAATATGAAAAGTTACTAACAGCAGTCTCAGAAGTCTCTACAGGATATCATCTCCAAATCAGGCTTTTTAAATGGAAGAGAGACTGTTCACTTGTTTTCTAATTTATATTTATGGTCATAGAACATATTATACATTTAACTAGTAATTTTCCAGAAGTAGAATATAACTATGTCCTACTAAAATAATGAGGTGAGGAGAGTTCTTTTTGCTAACATCAATGCTTTATGGTAATTCCGTGCTCCATCTTTCCTCTAATCTAACCTAGAAGGAAAATAAAATGCTTTTCTGATTTTAATTTAACTAATAACTTTCCTCTAAAAGTTCTCTCTAACATATGTAAAGCCCTGCAAGAGATCTTGTCTTGATCTGCAGATTTGTTCTTTGTAATGCTGGCTGAGTGCTCTTCCGAGCGCACTGAGTTATCATTCAAAGTAGGAAAGAAAAAATCATAATAGATCCCTGACTTGAGGGCTGCTCACAGTGCTATGACATCTCTCCGTGGACACCTTTAATCACAGCTCTAATCATTTATTTGGGCACATAAACCCGGAAATCCTCTCCCGCCGTACACAGCCCACAATAAAGATCAATGAGACACAAAGCAGCAGCCTTGCTTTTCCCGGGGACATAATCACCTTGTCTCACTCCACAAACCCCTTTCCCGGAGGAATTAACACTCAGTGAAATTCTGCACTGATTCATTCGAACAAAAGCTTTGGCTTGATCCAAGGTCTGTTGTAATATAATTATTCTCTTTCTTGCCCCACTTCAAGTATTTCCCACATTTTACATATAAATGAATCATCGGGATGCTTTCAACTGCATTAGCCGGCCTAGAATGGCATAATTTTCTCATCATTTTCCCCATATTCTTGAAAAAGATCAGAATTCTGCACTAATCATATTCTGTTAAGCTCTCCCTTCTCTTTTTCTGGGAAATACATGAGAAAAGGCTGCCTTGCCTTTCATTCCAAAGTTTGCTGCAAATCAAGCTCATTTCAACACTCACCTTTGATTCTCTCCTACCTTCAACTTTTACATCTATGATCTCAGTTTTCAACCACTTGGAAAAGTCTCTCAGGCAGTTCCACAGTGGTGTATGACATTAAGAGCTGTTTATACAGAGATGTCCCAAGGGACACAAGGAGGCTGCTGGGCTGCTCTTGCTCTGCCCACACAGCACCAGGGCTCCAGGAGGCTTCAGAGCCACTGCTTGCTCCAGCATGTCCCCTTTAAGGGCTGGAATTGTGCATACGTAACTAAGTAAAAGGATGTTTCATTTCCAAAAGCTTTTGCCAGAAGTGTTGGCTCCTGAAGTTGAGCCTAGACTAACAACGATCAGAGAATGTCCTATGCTCTGTGCCCAATTACTGAACCTTTTGTGAATAAATACCCCCCAAAGAACAAGTACCTGATTGCCATCCCTTAATAAGCTCCACTCCTTCTAGATGAGAAATTGTTGTAACATTCCACAATCCTGCAAGGTCCCACAGTTTCAATAAGTAGCTTTGGTTAGCATTAGGATGGGATTTTTTTCCCTGCTTCTTTTGGTTGCTGGAACCAAACAATTAAATCTTACCATGAAAACGGACCTTAATGCAAAGCCTTCAGCTTGCATGAGAAGGTCTTTCGCTGTGGATCACCTCAGTCACCGAGCTGAAGATGAGAGCACGTCACTCAGAGGAAAGCCACAGCTCCTCCCTACAGGGACAAAACGCAGTACAGCTGTGGGAGCAGGGATGGTCACTTGGCAGCTCTTCTTGCCGGGTGACACAACCGGCCCCTTGGGGGGTCATTTTCCCTCTGTCCTCTCAGAGCTTTACTTCAGGATCTAGTCTGGGCAGCACAGAGGGGGAATAGCAGTAATTTCAATCTTCTCTGCAGGATGGTGGCCCTGATTGGGCTTTAAAACTTGGTAGCTCCAAGAGTCCCCAATTCTGTTTTTTTTTTTTTTTAACTTGTAAACTTCCCCTTACTCTGCAAGAAAACATCTAGGCCTTCTTAACAGCTAAACCTGCAAAAATTCTTATGTAACCTTTCCTAAAGTTCTCATACTACCATTGATTTATCAGATCCACCATTATTATTTCTTGGGACAAATTTTGGCTCAGAACACAAATTTGGTGATTATTTTTTTTTTCTGTCGTTATCCAAGTGATGATATTTAAGTACATACTTGTATGCAAGTAATCTTACGTTCACATACCTAAACCAGTAGAAGTAATTCATGATGGATAGTTGATGGTGAGTTAACTCAGAGTAATAATCCATGTGTAATGCTTAAGTCTTCTGGCTCTCTCTATTTATGCCCTGGAGTATGAAATAGCGGGAAAAGCCCAGACCATCTCACACGACTCTGGTAGGAATCATAAATCTATTTAGGTAGTAGGTTCTGTGGGTTAACTGGTAACAAATAACCCAAAACATTTTGGTGAGGAAAGATTAAGCTTTTCAATTAACTGCAAGAGGAAAAGAGCCTAATTTTTGGAGGGATAACTCATTGTTAAGACAAACTGTTGAAAAAAAAATGGTAATAGCACTGTACTGAATAAAATTCAGATTTATTTTCTAGCCTCCACCTACTGTAAGGTATTCGTGTATATGATTAGCTTTGGTCCTGCCCTGAGCATTGTCAACTACTAAATTCCCATCTTATTTCTAATAAAGTACTCTGTGACTCCTCTAAAGAATTTTCTTCGGAGTAAAACTGATCTGTCTTCGTTTAATATTGGTGTCTATGGGGAAGCAGAGGGCCATTTAGTGCCTATTTCTCTGAGTCATCTGGTATCTTCTGCTGTGTGTTTGATCTTTGCCTGCCAGCTGTGATTCCTCCTGACTTTTCACCTTCCCTGCTGGTCTAGCCCTTCCTTTCGTACCCCCAACCTTGCTCAAGGAAATATGACAACTACTGTTCTTTCTTTCTTCTTCTCTTTCTTCTTTTTCTTTTATTTGGAAACTGTACAGTTAGGGCCAGTTATTTCTCAGCCCACATACATGAAAAAGGTGATGTTTTCATGCTGGCCTTCTCACATAATCTGTGTAGGTGTTGTGACATTTTAAGACCCTGTTTTGATAGCAAAGAAAAATTTAAAAGGGAAATCATACCAGGTTTTGTCAGTCAATCTCAATGAAATTAAAGCTATTAACATTCCATTAGAAGTATCAGTATGCTGTAAAAATTGATCATAGTTTCTCTTTGAAGTAGAGAACATGCAAATCTTAATATATTAATGGCAATTTGTAATTTTTATGCGGAATATACCAGTTGCATACTCTCTCCTAAGAAATGACTCCATTAACTTAAGATAGCAAATAAAAAGTGCATATTAATACCAGTTACTGTTTTCTGATAAACATAGGAAGGAGTTTTTCCGTAACTGAAAGAATTACAAATATTTATGCTACACTTCACTCAATTTTGCAAATTTAAACCAACCTTAAATCACTTTAAATTCTCATTTAGTTTTATTCATTTAAATTACATTATTTTTCTATTCTCCTTTGTTTTTTTCCTACTTCCTATATTCTTTTATTTCCTTCATTCTTTTAAGCTTTATAAACGTCCCCACATTCTTGTTACTTGTCTTCTCCTTTTTTACCCCTTGTTTTCCTCATGTATCTGTCCTAATGCAGAAGTACATTATATATCCATTACATACTACATATCCAGAAGTAATTCCTCCAGCTATATACTGCACATCTATGAATGTAGGAAATTAAAATAAAGTTTTTACACAGATGTATTTTGACACATTACTTCATTTCTAGTTGTCAATTGTCCACTTTTTTTTAGCAATATGTGGAAACATTTCTGTTTGGAACTTGATTTTCAGAGTTATATATAAGGTCATTTATTGCACTTGTTTTTTTTCCCTTTTACGATTTCATCCCTTTTACAATTTCATCCGCCATCACCATATACTTATTTATATAATGTAAGGGTAAGATAGCCTAACTTTACAACCTATTTTCTCATCACTTCCTACACTGATCCTGTCTATACAGGAATTGAAGTTCCCACAAATCCCAAAGTTGCAACGGTCAGGCAAACATGATGTACAGATAAACTGTATGCAATTAAAACTAATTTTAGCGATTAGTTTTGCTAAACTATATTTAGCAGATTTGCTAATTATAGTTTAAACTAAACAAATCTCAGTGTAAATGTAAATGTCTCCCAGATCTAAAGTAAAAATCACCTACTTTGATCAAGGAAGTACCAAATGGGTCAGACACAACTGCCTGCTTGCCTTTACTCCTGCCCTAGCAGCAGTACTAATCTGTACTCATCTTCAAAGATAACGGCCACAGACTAAAAAGAGTAATTGTTTTATTTAACTTGTCAGAATTTACATGAGTTAATTAAGAATTTCAACACTTTTTTTTTTTCACTGTAATGCATAATATCAAGTATCATATGCCCATTTGTTTGGGTTGTCAGTCTTCAACAGAGGGCATGAAAATGCTACAGTCTCTAATTTGATAGGGGTTATTTTTTTCTTGTTGCCTTAAATCTTGCTCTCTGGCTTTTATCACATAAAATCACAGCCAAGATCTGCTTCACTCCTTCTGCTTGCCAATTCTGCATGGACAGAGCCAGCAGCTAAATCTAAAGTTACTTTTTACAGTTACAACAGACAGTGTCAATAGATTTCCACATAATAATAACAGATTCATATCTTGCATCTAGTATCTCTTTCCTTGAGCTGACAGCCAAACCTGTCATAATTTCAGTCCTTAGATTCTTCACATTTTCTGTCCATTTATTATTTATTTTTGTTAATTTCTCTTTTTCTTTATCTGAAATCTCTTTCAAAGGTTCCTACAGGATTAATCACACAGATACCTGATACTTTCAGAATACTTTCTACTCCATGCAAGTTACCTCTGCACAAGGAGCATCAAGTAGTTGAAGGTTCTCTTCCTCAGTCTTCATTGATGATTTTAAAAAAAAAGGGGTTGTTTTACAAATAAGCTCTTCCATGAGTTCAGATGAAAACTCTGAAATGTTAGCTTTCAGGCTTTTCTTTTTTCTTAATGTTTATTTTTTAAAAATGTTCTTTGTTATAAAAAAAAAATAGGAACATTAATTCATGATGCTAAACACAGCTCAGAGGATCTGAGAGAAAAGCTCATGGTGGCAATGTAATGACTGGCACAGAGTTTATGATAGTACCGAAAACAGAGGGTCAAAATATCTTTCTTTTTGAGCACCGCGTGGAGGAGAAATAGCATTAGGAGAAGAGTAAACAGTACTGCAAGGAGGATGGTTACAAGAGATGATTCAGGCCATCGGATAACACAAGCTGGAGCTCTCTTCAGGCACAGGGTAGAGTGCAGGTGTGCACAAGTGACAGACCATCCATCTGCTTCAGAGAACAACATGTTTCCTAAGCTTTTGCTCTTGATACAGAGGAGAAAAATCCTGTTTCATGGTTCTGACTTTTGTTTTCTGAGTATTTACGAGATACCTTATCGTGCAACTAGAATAGAACTTCTTTTGCCATTCTAAAATAGATGAGATTGCAATTACTCAAATAAAAGTCTGAGTTTATCGTGGAACAAGCCCACAATGAAGCTACCCTCACAATCAACATGGAACCAACAAATAGCATAACAAACTGCAGAACATACTGATCCTGCTCTGGTTATTGCTATTTTGTATCAAGAATACTGAGCAATCTGTGATTTTAAAAGGATTGGCTTTTTGAAACTCGGGGTTCTTGCCATTCCTGTCTGTGAATATGAGTCTAAAGCCATAAAACTGGGGATTGCTCAAGAATATCCTACAGGATGCCCACATAACCCAAATTCCACCGATATTTGTACTCCCTTCTGTTCTCTCCCTCCCCATTCCAAAATGTGGGGTAAACATGGGTCTGATTCTAGATGAAAACTCTAAAATTATAGGTGGTGCCATGCAAGTTATGAATCTTCATTTTTCAGTTCTATATTTGCAATGAAAAGGGAAATCTTACTGGACACGATTGATGCATATGGATCCCAAAGTTTTACCTCAGGAAAACAAACAAACAAACAATCACATTGCTATATGTGGTAGTTTTGAGGGGTCTCAGTTGAACTTGGCACTACTTATCAACTTCACTAAAAATTCCTATGGAATTAGCTGAGATTCCATGGAATGAGAAACATGCAGAGCAATTTCCTTTGAAGTTATTTCTTGGCTTGTCCCTAGTAAATATTCTCCTTAACCTTCTGGCCACTTACATCAAATCCTTCTTTTGTAGACTGGTAGGCACTCAGCAGGTGACACTGGGCATTAAATATTACGAAAAAGCAGAGGTATTGCTCTCAGAGAAGAGAGACTAGTTTGGAGAGCACTGCTTTAAGAAGGATTTAGTCCATATTATGGTCAGGCTTTGAATGAAGAGCTGTCTGTGCTCTTTGTATATGTACTTTATATGTACTTATATATGTACTTTATATGTACTTATATATGTACTTTATATATATACAGCTCTATAATCCAGTGCTTTTAGAGGTATACAGAACATACATGGATATACAGAAAGGATTATCAACAGTAGGAAGAGATGTTGTTTCTGTTCACAAAACTATTAGTTACGGTTAGCAATAGTAATTAGGTACTAATTACTGTTGTCTTCAGAATCCAGGGAACATGCGAAGATGCTGAAGCACCCGGACATACCGAAGACTGAAGGGAGGGCTGAGGAAATAACTTCTCAGCTTAAAAGAAGGTTTTAAAAATTGAGGCTTGGAACTATTTTGCTTACTTAAGAATTGGTTGAGAAAAGAAATCTGATTTCTTTCTCTCTCTGGAGACCTGAAGGAAAGTGAATAACTGGAAAGGAGATGCTTTTAATCTGGCAAAGACATAGAACTGTTGCCTGGAAAATGAATTTGAGTGGTAACAGTGGAACACTATTGTGAAACATTGAAAAAAAGAGATGTAATTTCCTACTAGTAAGGGTAATTACAGTTTAGCAGGGAGATGATGAATTCTGGATCATCTGGAATGATTCTATAATATACAATATATAAACTACAGCAAATATAGAATAACATATTCAAACTCAGCCTAGATTCTCTGATCATTCCATCTATTTGTTTCCTCTGGCCTTAAACTACATAAAAGTTCTTCTGGCTCAAATTTGATCACCAGGCTGAAGCACAGGTGAAGATTTAATTCATTCTGCATAACCTTCTGCCACGGCTCCCAATACAGAAATCTCTATAAAAGCAGTCTGGGGTTGGACACAAAATGAACTCCATTAAGATTTTGTTTGCCATTTTAATAAGGACATGACTCAGATAGTTGTTTAATTTGACATGTGTCACATGAAAATTTATTTCTAAGTGATTTTGCAATAGCTGAAAGCAGCACCAAGCAGAGCCGGCCTTGGCACTCCAGCAGACAGCCCCAAGAGAGGAGCTCCCAGCAAGGACTGATTAACCAGAGGCAAACAGAGACCTAGAAACAAACCACCACGTATTCACGGCAGCCCAGGCAGATGGAGGTGGCCAACTGGCCTCCTCGTGCAATGGTACCTGGGGGACTCGGGCCACGTTATAACGTGACAGCACGCTGCGAGCAAAACGCCTTAGTGAAGGAGTCTGTCACATTTCCCCCTGTACAAAACCCTTCCCAGAGGTTCACACCACCTCTGCTTCTAGCTGTGCCTGGCTTCACTCACTATTCAAGCTATTAACTTGCGGGCAGTTTATTTTACAGACTGACAGACCTACTGACTGCTTTTCAAAGCAAGGCATTCAGAGGAGCGTGGGCAAACTGATACCCAAGGCACAATGTCTTGCTTATGCACAGATGGGCAGAAAAATCTCAATCAAAGGCAGAGCAAAATCTTTGTTTATTTTAAGTTTTATTCCTTCCACTGATTTTCAGCTGCTCAGTTGAAATAACGATAATGGCTTTGTGGAGACTATCCTTGACTGTTGCGTTATTTAGCACTATATTTTCTATGCAATTACTCATTTTCTTAGCCCCTTTTGAAGCAATAGGTCTGCTTTCCTGAAAGTGTTGTAACTATTGTCGTTTCACCCCTCTGTTGTTCCCCTGCCTTGTTCTGCCTGTCTTAACCTTCATCTAAAGAAATCTGTCTAGGCAGTTGTGATTAGATTAAGGCAACTTGGAAATACTGTTCTTAGAAAAGGGACTAACAGTCCTTTTACGTAATCATGTGAAAGAAATAATGAAAACAATGCAAAACTATTGTGGGTCTACAAGTGATTTTTTTTTTTTCCCTTCCCTACAAAGTTCTCTATGACATTTTTAAGCCTTTGCTTGCTGGATAAAATAACCTGCCCGTTGCCTTCCTCACAACTGAGTCCTTGAGGAAGTCCTTGACCATTCATTCAACCCTATTCTATAAGCCTAATTAAGAGCAAAGAATCCAGTAGATCTGCTGGATCTACTGCATCTTCCTTCTATGAACTGTGGGAAAAAAAAATAGAAGCAAAGAAATAATCTTAGCTGAAAGGGTAATTGTGAAAATAAGGACTTCTTTCAGTCTTTTCACTTCTTGGTTCTGCGCACCAGTCCCTTCCACACTAGCTCTGTGCTAAGTATCTACTGTGAACAGAAACACTGGCACCTGCCTTATTCAGAGCAGCCCCAGATCCTGCCCAGCTGTCCCAGTGGACAAGGGAGGAGGCTTCTAAGGATCTACCACTTCTTCAAGCCTGCTAAGGTCTCAGCTTTTCACCAGTGCTGCATCTGAGCTGTTACTGGCCACTCACAAATTTGCTGCCATGAAGATTATCCTGCAGCAGAATTAATGACCAACGGATGTGAATCTTGTTCCACCTTGTCTGAAGGAGACAGCTCCAACTTCTCTCTCTCTTCAGTTAGTGACAGGTTTAAAAATAACCTGCATGTTATCACATTTTTCAAAGAGCTGAGAGAAAATGGTAAGCAAATATGTACAGAGTAACTGTACAGAAGTCACTGAGAGAAGAAATAGCAGATATCCTTTCCAGTGATGCCTCTGTTCCCTTTCGCAGGCATCCTCAGCCGTCCTTCCCACAGGAGCTCCTGCCCTGTTCATTAGCGAGATCCTCGACCATCCTTCCCAACTATCAACTTCTGGTGGCAGCTTGTCTCACTTTGAGAGAATCAGAAACCTTATGGTCTGATCCAGACATCACTTGAAAGCTTATGTTTCATAAAGACTTTTTTTTTTTCTTTTAAAATATATACAATATTTTTTATAGTCACTCCGTTATCCCAAATTTTTCTTTCCTCAGTCACATTGTATTCTGTATGACTGCTGCATTTCAATCCAAGTAGTTTTTGATTTTGTCAGTTAATTCCAACTATATGTGACAGGCATGCAGCAGCCTAAAAATGAAAATACCTTGCAATTTCCTGGAAATAGCCCTCCACAAGATACTGTTTTTGTCCTTACTGTTTCAAAATAAGATAGAGAGTGTCAGAATAATGTCAACCCTTAAAAATCACAAACAAACAAACTCCTCCCCCCCACAAATGGATAAATCTGATAAATTTGCAGATACCAGAAACACATACAAATTGCAGAGAACACTCATTATCTGACCTTATAAAATCCAACCAGGAGACATGAGGTCATTCAAAACCAGCCTTCATTAGCTCTGCTGCTCACATAGTTACTAATGCTAATTGCCTTTTATCCAGCCTCCTGGTAATTTTAAAACTTGTCTAGCAAAAATAACAGTAACTTACTGTTAATTTTTGTAATTCTGTTTACAGAGCACGGGGCACAGGGCGGCATCCAGGCGGGTTTGGAGACCTCCAGTGAAGGAGACTCCACAGCCTCCTTGGGCAGCCTGTTCCAGGGCTCTGGCACCCGCACAGGGAAGAAGTTCCTCCTCACATGGGGATAGAACTGCCTGGGTTTCAACTTACACCCACTGCCCCTTGTCCTATCACTGGCACCACTGAGAAGAGCTTGACCCCTTCCTCCCTACATTCTCCTCTCAGGTACTTATACATACACAGGGCATCAGATCCCCTCTCAACTTTCTCTTTTCCAGGCTAAACAGGTCCAGCTCACTTAGTCCTTCCTCATGCAATAGATGCTTCAGTCATGCAATTTGTGGGTTTATATTTCATACTCAAAAACAACAGAAATATAAATTAATCAGATTCCCAGAGACAACAAGATGTGTCCATATATTGAGCTTTTTGGATTGACAGATTTACTAAAACAGAAAGAAAATGAGCCCTACTGGCAACTTCTTTTGAAAAATATTGTCAATATGGCTGAGACAGGTCATGCTATGATTGACCCAGAAGTGATTTCTTGGTCACTTGTGACTTAATTCTCTTCACCTGAAATCTCACATGGGCACTAATTCGAGTGAGAATTATAACCAGACTGGACTTGTTCTACAGGAGCCTGTTCAAAATGTGTCCCTAAAGCAAAGGAAATGCCTATTTTCAGGCAGCATCTTGAAACTTAGAAACAAAGGACTTTTTTTTTTTTTTTTTTTTTTTTGATAGGGCTCTAACAAAAACCACTTTGAAACAGAAATAAATTTGGAAAAAACCAACCTGCAAAACATAAAAATGTTACAACTATGTGAATTCGAAAGTGCACAGGAAAGCACTGAAACACAGATGACACTTGACCTAATGGGCTTATCTATGCCTTAACAAATAAAAACAGTTGTCAAAATGAAATTTCTCTAATAGAGAACTTTCTAATTTCCTAAAAATATCACAACTGTATTTATATTCAAATACTTACCCTACTTATTTTCCTGATGTTTGAGCTTTCACCAGCAGCAGTGTTACCTGATATGTTAAGGGACAGAATCAATAGTTAAATTAACATTTTTGGCAAATGTCTGGTAAAGTGCTCTTCCAGGGGCATGACAACGATGCCACTCAACCAAGCAATGACATAAAATTACGTGAAACTTCTTCAGTCTTCTGTCCATCTATCTCATTCTCTTTCTACTCTTCAGTTATTGAGCTCTTCTACAGTAAAATTGGACCTGCTTGTGCTACAGATTGTGGTGTAGTTAAGCCCGGGACAGGAAAAAATCCTACAGCCTCTTTCAAAATTGAATACTAATGATGCAATTTTTCATATTCTGAGAAATAAATCACTTCCATATTTAAAACACAAACAACAACTACAAGTTTTCCTTTTTTTTCCCTGGAATTGAATAGTTTACACACACTTCAAGCATTTTCCATAGAAATTCAATGAGATTAGATTGTGAGTTAATTAAAAGTCTATTTGAACATGTTAAATTGATGTTCTATAGCTCTATTTAAGATCTTACAGTTCTCAATCATTTGGTTATTCCTTACTACTGTAACAAAATTTAAAAATAGGAGGGGGCTTTTGAAATTACCTTTCGGTCTTGCTGCACGGCCTTCATGTTTCCTGTTTTCCTTTAATGCTTGTTCAAATGCAGATGTCATCTGGAATGAGTACAAAGAGATGCTAGTGCTGCATTGTTTTAATCTCTCCCACATTACTGTGTACGCTATTTCTTAAATGTAGTCTTCATACATCAAAATACTTTTACAGCTAAGATTATCTCCTAATCTTAACTGAACCACATCAATACTACATTTTTTCTTTTTAAATCATCCTTCTAAAAACTCACTTTCCTGCAAAGTTTGCAGATATATTTATGGCTGTTCAAGTAGGATCTGCACAGCACAACATCTTCTATTGTTCTAAACAGATAACTTGATCCAAAGGAAACAGAATTAGTATTTAAGATGTACAAAGTATTGCTTAAAGAATTTACTGCACCTCAGAAGGCAGACAATTTTTGACAAGTTTGGTCAAGCAGCTTCTTTCTAGAATGGTAGTAGCTGATGGACGATTCTTGGGATTTCTCTTAAAACATCTGCTTTATTAAGTAATGAAGCTCATAGGAATAGTGAGAGGGCAGTGGGTTGTAGGATCCTTTGCATATCTTGAGGATAAGATGTTTCCAGCTATTGGCTTGAAACTGCATGAAAAATAAAAGAACATACAGAACATGCCGTTTTAGTGTTAAGATGAAAAGAAGCTGATATTAATTGAACAGTAACTTTAATTTAGGTGTCATCACAGAATCACAGAATGGTTAAGGTTGGAAGGGTCCTCTGGAGATCATCTAGTCAAACCCCCCTGCTCCAGCAGAGACAATGGTTTAAGTTGTTATTTTTCCCAGCTAATTGTTACAAGTCTTCAGTTAGAAATTACAGTTTTTAGGCACAGGTCATCTGACGACTTCAAAATGAGCTAAGACAGCTGAAACTGGGTGGCAACAATCTGGGCAACAACCTGGGCTAAAATGGTTGAACTCCCATTTGCACAGGGGTGTGTGTGGAACTCCATCCTTGCCGTGCATCCCACTGAGCTGAGCTCAGCTGCTCAGCACCGAGCCCAGCAGGACGCAGGGTCCTTTGCTTCACTTCCGACAGCCAGGGCAAGAACAAATGGGACCATCATATAAAAGGAGCATAAAACCTGGGCATGTGACATTTTGCTGCTGTTAAAAACAGAAGGAGACTCTGATCCTTGATACATCAACTGTAAGAAAAATGGAAAAACAGAGCAATCCTTCCTGCTTTCAACAGCAGCAGCAAATATATCTGCCAAATATACAACTGTGAATCGACCAAAATATAGCCAACTGCTAATTAATTTTTAAGGAAGTCCAAAATTTCTCTGATAACAATAAGCCATACTTACTGGATGTCTGAGAGTGCACAGCTCATATAAAATGCATCCCAGAGACCATATATCACTGTAAGTATAGAGAAAGATGAGAAAATAGAGCCAAAGTTTACATTTTAATACGCTGTCAAGCAAAAAGTTAAATTCACTGCTCGTGTTGTTAAGCTAACTGAATTAAATAAGCTAAAATAAATGTAAATCATCATAAAAGACAAAACAAATATGTGTTTAGTTTCTCCAATGAAACAGATCTTGTTACCTTTCCTCTGTTCCCTGCTGGGGAAAATAAGTTGCTTTATAAATCAGACTCAGGTACAACTAGGGTCAAGGAACACGTTTGTGAGAGGAGATATAAAATGGTTTAGCATTTTGGCATGTGGGAAAAGACCTGTAAAAACCATATTATCATGATGCTATTATGAGTTCTTGTATATAGACCAAAATATCTCCGTAAACTTAAGAGAGTTATCGATTCTGTAGCCATTCTATAACAAGGAAATGCAGGAATAGTTTTAAAAATAAGAGTAGATAAAAAACACACTCATATATGTATACATGTATCTATATTATCTACATCTATACCTTACATATATTTACTCCCAGAAGTTCACAGTGATTGAAATCACAGAAAGTAGCGATTTGAATTTGTGAGACTACAGATGCTTGATCTTCAGTTATTCAAGCAAAGAGAGATTTAGGTCTTTGCACATGAAAACCTGACATGACCATTTCCAAACACTCTCGCAGCCAAGACCTTCTCCAGAGCAACCACACAGCAGCCACCAAGGCAGATTTGGAGCACAGCAGAGCCACACACCAGCCAGGCACCACCCAGGGCCACCAAAGTACCAGTACCTCTTGTTGTTGTAGGGCAAGCTTTCCCACACTTCTGGGGGCACGTAGTAAGGAGTCCCCACATACGTGCAAGCATATGATACTGGGCTATCAAAATAACAGAAAAAAAAAACACGTGAAAAACAATGTTTTAAGACATCTGTACTATTCATCAATGGTAGAAACGTATTTTACACCACTGAGATCAGTGGAGATATCACATACTGTGCAAGAAGACGGGCAGACCCAAAATCTCCCAATTTTACTTTTCCGCTTTGAGTGAGGAAGACATTCTGCAGTTCAAAGAAAGGATAAAGATTAATAAACTTAAAAAAAATCTACAAATAGTTTCTGCTGTTTGTATATATGGAAATCAAGACAAAAATCTGGTATTTTATCTTTATAATACTTTTTCACTTGCTTCTTATATTACTTTTACAAAAGAAGCTATAAGTTACTGTTTTGCTTAGAGGGAACATAAAGGTTATGTGACTAGTCTAGAATTCAAGCATAAGTAGCAGAAGAACCAGAACTCAGAAATGCCTTGATCTCAGTGCTACACTCAAAGCACCATAGTCCCACTTTCCTCTGCACTTTTACAGTAAGAAAATGAGGCAAGATATCTACAAATTGCAGACTCCTTAGCAACTATTTTCTTTATGCTTCCTTCACCCTTTTAAACAACTGGTGCCATCAGCAGTACAGGAATCACATGTAGATATAAGAAGGTCATCTACAGTTAGATTTTCCAGCCCAAAAGGCTAGCTCATACCATACACTCATCCTTTTCAGTTGTCTGGTATTAAACTCAAATGAAAAATACAGCAAGCAGAAGTAGCAGGATATTATGAAATGGGACAAACAACTGCAAGCAGAAAAGGGTTTACAAAAGGCAATAAAATTTTAACATGTTCAGTCACCTTGGACTTGATATCTCTGTGCAACACACGCTTATCATGAATATGCTTCACACCCAGGCACATCTGTACAAACCAGTGCAGGATCTGAAAGAAGTAAACACAGATTATAGCAGCTCAATATGTAATGAATACTTCATCAATGGAATAAACAAACAAAAACTGAGAAAGCAAAAAAAAAATGTTCACAATATCTGGTAATTTTAAATAATTCAGGCAAAACAACCTTCAGGCAGCATGAAAGATTTAACTCTTTAAGCTAAGATATATTTTAGCACTATGGGAAGAAAGTCTGCTACTTCTATTTTAGCAAGTTAACAATAAAGAATGAAACTAAAGAGTCAGTAGAGGACACTTGATCTGATGGCCATTTTATAAGCAAGACAATTATGATTTCATAGTTATTTAACAGATTTTTTAAATTACCATTGAGTTTCTGGTTTCCAGAAGGAAAAGTTTTCTCTTTAAACATACAAAATACAGTTCTCTGATGCTTGGCTAGTCTAACTACTGGATTAGATTACCAAATTAACTAAAAGGATGTTTCTAGAGGTAGCAGGAAGATGTTTTCAATCACTGCGGTGTAACTTCAGACCTTTTCAACAGCTATTTTATAGTTTCTGTGATACAAGTTAATGCACACTGGATCTTTTGAACATTTAATTACTAGGTTATACACACACATTTAGTCCCTGGCTACTTTTCCTTATCTTAAAGTGCTTTATTTACTATTCATTTGCACTACCTTGTACTGGTACTGAGAAGAGCTTGGGGTGAAATATGACAGAGTTTGGGGTTAAGTTCTTCCCTTAATTGCAAGCACTTGTGCATGAAAACTCAATCATGTTTTTCATATCGCCTGCGTATCTCCTAGATGCAGCGAGCACTTTCTTGTTTATTCCTTTCTCATTTTTGTTCTTACCTTGTCTTTGTTCTGCAAAAAAAACCCATGTTCTTATATTCTAACCATTGTTTTCATTTAAAATATTCACCTTAAGGCCTTTGTATATCCACAATTTGTTTTACGTGATAAAAGGTGTTTCAGTTTACATGAAAAGGGACTTTTAGTTCAGAATTAGGTCTTTTCTTACCGTATCTTCAGAGAACAGCTTTCCTCTTTGATGCTTAATCTTTTGCATTAGATCTCCATCATCACAATATTCCATCACTATATAAAGGTGTCCATCAGCTAAATTGTAAGTAATTTAAGAACAGTCATTTCATTAAAATGACAAGTATATTACTGTTTTTATGATCTCCAACTACATGCCATGTACATTATAAGCAAAACATTTAATCCCAATCCCTCAGCAGCACACAAGTTAAACTCTAAACTTTGTCCAGCTGATATATGTATGTGGTTATATTTACCTTCAAAAGATTCTTTAAAAGCAACGATATTTGGATGGTTCATTTTAGCCAATAGAACAGCTTCCTTCCTGGAGTTCTCTACATTGGATGATGACTGAAAATGTAAGGTCATTTATATAAACGTTGCACTAATGTCTTCATGTATATACATTACACAAATCATTTCCAAAAAAAAAAAGTGTTTTTAATAATTGGACTCATTTTCCTTAGTTATTTTAAGATATCATTTTAAAGATGATATCATTTAAGATATCGTTTAAGATATCATTTTGGCACTTACACATTAGGTGACTTTGGAACACTTAGCAGTTTACATGGCATAAACTGAGTATAAAGCCAAATGCACAGATGTTAACCCCAGTATGGACAGAGCCTCACATTCAGTACCTTTTTGTTTGCTAAATACTGAGCAGGTAACTGGATAGTTTCACATTACTGCTGCTGAAAATCAGGTATTTCCTCATTAATACTGCAGATAAAATCTTTGTTCTGGTGAAGCCAGTGGGAATCCAATCAATGACATGCAGCAACAAAGATCTCATCTGGTCCCTTCTATAAGCTACACTTCCTAAAATCTATCTACAAACTTTGTGAAACAGATTAGACTTTAACCCTGTATTTACTATCAATGACATCACCTCAGACAGTTACATAACACCTTATCCTGTAAATATTGAACATTCATAACTCTCAGCACAGGCATGCCGCATTTTGGAAATATACTCAAAATTATGTTTTTTTAAAGCATGAGGGGTGTGAGATGCAAATGTAACACTTACCACTGGAAGTCTTATTTCCTTCATTGCGTACTTCTGATTGCTGCTTTCATGATGAACCAGGAGAGCTCTCCCGAAGGATCCCTCTCCCAACACTTTCAACACCTTGTACTGCTCCATTCTTCGTAAGCCAAGATCCAACACTTCTCTGCAAATATTCTCTTTCACAGGATAAACCGCTGAACTTCCTCATGACCATGATTCAGTTTTTAAAACCCTGTTAGCCATGTCTATATTATCTGCATGAGGAAATGCATGCAAAATAATGAGAATGGTTGACAAACACAGTATACGGATACCCACCATTGCTCAGTTTTACCATAAATACAAATTTTGATGGCTGTCATCACAACTTTACCACACATAAAACCCTCAGAAAGATCAATTTAACACAGTGTATGTCTATGATCTTTTATCTAGGATGCTCAAAGCTCTCTGAAAACATGAATAACAGCCCTGCAGCACATCGACTCTTTTTAAATGGTTTAAGAATTCAAAACAGTCATAAGCGAAATGACACACAGCAGTTAAGTTTCAAGCTCTTTGAGGCAACTCTGCTGCAAAACTGTGAGCAAAACAAAACAGGGTTCTGTCTGATGGAGAAACATCATCGATACTCATGTAAAGGGACCATTTTTTTTTAGTTTTCCAGATTATGCATTCCCTCTAAAAAGGAGGCCCTTCTAACTTAAGCCACCAACAGTTTCAATTGCAGTTTAGATGTATATGCATGTATATGTAGCACTTAAAACACACGTAAGAACTAGGTTTAGCGGGGGCACCTGGGGGCCTAGCAGTTAAACGCTGATCATTTTACTCACACCACAGGGCATGTATCTGTA
>JAVCKT010140926.1:0-17962 GCA_032273925.1 Rhynchotus rufescens
CCGGCAGCTCCTCTCTGCGCTCTGCCCGGGGGTCCCGCCACGGGACCCGGCGCTCGGGGAGGCGCCGCTGCTGCCAGGAGCAGGACGGGAGCAGGGGCTTCCTGCGGCTCCGGCCGGCGCTCCCAGCCGGCCCGGCTGCCGCGTAAAGGCAGCAGATTCTTTGGGCAGGGGAGAGGCCCGGGGAGAGGCCCTGGGGCCCTGAGCCCCACATGCCACGGTCCCCATCGCGGCGCACAGGTATTTGCTGCACGGCCCCGAGGGGACAGGGGCGCCGGGGCGGCGGGCACTGCCGAATGCAGCCTCTGAGCAGGGGCTGCCTTCACAGCGTCCCGCGGGTGACACCGATGGCCCGGAGAGCTCCCCGAGGGCTCCTGGGGCCTGGAGCTCCGTGCGGTGCCAGCACCACAGCCCCGCGGTGCCCGAGAGCTCCTGGTGCCCTGCGCAGGGGCACTCGGAGCACAACAGGGACCAGACAGGGCCAGCAGGATGGAGCCCGGGCGCTGCAGGATGGCTGCGCTCGGGGCCGGTCCCGATGGGTCGCAGGGCCGGCCCAGCAGGACAGGGCTGCTCTCGCCCTGGCGTCCCGTGCGCCCCACGAACCCCCGTGGCCAGCGCAGCCTCCTGCCCCGCACCAGCACCACGGCCGTCACAGACACCGCGAGGACACCGCGTGTCCAAGGGACACCAAGCGGCCCCCTCGCCCCGCTGCTCTGCCGCTCACCCTCGGCACAGGCGTCCGCATATGGGAATTTGTCATGAATTTGTCATGCTTTTTAGGGCTTAATAAAGTAGCGAGCTTAGCACAAGTAGATGATATAGTATAGCACAGGGCATAGAGCACAGGGCATGGTGTTCGGAAGATCTCGCAATGTCACGCGAAGTTAGGAGCATAATTAATGCATGTCTTACTGATGGCCCCAGGAGAGGTTAGTCTCCTGATTGGGCAGTGGGTGAGTTCCTGCGCTGTGCTGGGGTATATAGGCAGACTGAACTGTGCAATAAACGCCGTTTTGCCGCATCCCCCATATTGGTGTCTGTGCTCCAGGGCCCTGGGGTGAGGACAACCCCAGGTCAGTCCAGCTAGCGAACAAGGCTTGCCGACCCCCATTTGGCAACAAGTTTGCAAAATAAACAGTGAATATTTTTCCATGATTATTCTTTTATTTATTTATTTTTAATTCACTCTGAAGACTTTTGGCAGTAAAAAATACCCAAAACACCATTTATTGACATTATAATTAACTTTCTGATCAGTGGTCCATGTCTTTATCTTGCTGTGCTCTACTGCTCTTTTTCATTTGCTTCATACTCTAGAAAGAATAACTTCATGAGAGTGACCTCCTTCTACATATGATTTCTTAACCAGCCATTTTCCTGCCCTAGGGAAAGATTATTAGTATTAGCACATCTATAGTTTCTCAGAACTACAGTCTTAATTAGATAGATTTTTCTCTCTCTACCCATCGATTGCATCTTAGGTTACAGACTGAGTGGGTGGGTTAAACCCAGGAGGCAGTCAGGCTGACAAAAAAAAAAAAAAAAGAAGATGGGAACAACTCCATGTGTAGATCTGAAATAACTGGAATAACTGACCAGGAAAATCAATAGGTTTTGTATGATGACAGCTACCCACAAGAAAGCAAGGAACTAACAAGGAAAAGTACCATTCTTCCTCTCTCTCTTCCTGCAAATAAAAGTACAACTTCTTTAGCTTACTGTTCTCTAACTGAAGTGATTTCCAATCCACTTCTGAAATGCTATAGTGAACAAACGTATCTGTCATAGCCTCCTTTCTTTCAAGACCTTTGACCTTTAGCTGCATTGCTATTTAAATTTAGATAGGCAGAAGGTGTAAGGAATGATTACTACTGAGAAAAACTAGAGACAGACCTGAAAAAAACGATGACTTTGGTCTGTTGACAATTTCAGAATTTTATGGAGAAATATGTACTAGCTTGTAACATCTTTAGATTTGTAGTCATCTGAAAAATAAGAAAAACGTTTTAATAAATCAACTGTTTTAAAAATTTAAAAATCTGTTGATTTTTAAAATTAACTGTATTAAGGAAACTCTATCAAGAAAGTTGATTCCAACAAAAAAAGAATCCAGACAGAAAATCATTTCCTTTGAGATTACTGAAAAGATTGCTTGTAATTCTAAATGTTATAAAAATACTGCTAAAAATCAAAATGCTTTTGACATGCTGCAGTACTTCAAAATATGATCTTTAGGGGAAAATGAAAATTAAAAAAAAAAAAAAAAGAGGAAAATCTGTGCCAACTTCTCCCAGCATTATATTTACAGCTTACAGCATGTAGAAATGCTGATACCTTCAACAAGATATATATCTGATCTCTTTGATGAAAGAATTCAGTTTGCCTTGAACACGTCATTCACTCTGCTGAGCAAACTGCCTGCATTCATGCTGGACAAAACCCTGCAAGCCCTGTGGCTTTGACACCTCCTTTTCACCTCCTTTTCACTCCTTTTCACTTCTGCCCATATCACTAGAGGGGCACAGCACAGACTGTGAGGGTGGATTTTCACAGCACTTTGGAGGTGTGTTTCAAGTCTCTGGGTGGTGGAGTTTGGAGTCTGTGAAGTCTTGGGTATAGCTGTTCTAAGACTGTATGAGGTGAAGAGAGAGAGAACTCATGAAATTTGTATACGATCAACTTTTTCCCAGGTTTTCTCTTATTGCCACTGGTTGCTGTGCTCTGGAAAGGAGCCAACGAGTCAGCTAAGAAGCATGTAGTCTGAAGGACCAGAGCTATATCATATGTGTAGACACACACTCTTATTAGGAGTGAAGCAGCAGAATATGTTTCGCCTGAATGGTATGTTAATTCACTTCTATTATCTCCCATCTCTTTTTATTTTCAGTTTGTTTCACAGAATTACAGAATGGTTAAGTTTGGAAGGGACCTCTAGAGATCATCTAGTCCAACCCCCTGCTCCAGCAGGGACACTTAGAACACGTAGCACAGGGTGGCATTCAGGCAGATTTTGAAGATCTCCAGAGAAGGAGACGCCACAACTGGCAGATGTCCCAGGGCTCTGTCACCCTCACAGGAAAGAAGTTCTTCCTCACACTGGGTTGAAACTTCCTATGTTTCAATTTATATCCATTACCCATCACCCTATCACTGGCCACCACCAAGAAGAGTTTGGCCCCATTCTCCTTACATTCTCCCCTCAGATACTGACTCATTTTGATCAGATCTCCTCTCAGCCTTCTTTTCTCCAGAGAAAACAGGTCCAGCTCGCATAGCCTATCCTCATAAGATAGACGCTCCAGTCCCTTAATCATCTTTGTTGCTTTGTTGCTGGACCCTCTCTAGAAGCTCCACATCCCTCTTATACTGGGGAGCCCAGAACTGCACCCAATACTCCAGGTGTAGCCTCACCAGAGCTGAGGAGAGGGGCAGGATTCACCTCCCTTGACCTGCTGGCAACACTCCTCCTGATGCAGCCAGGATCCCATTGGTCTTCTTGGCCACAAGGGCACACTGCTGCCTCATGGTTAGCTTGGTGTCAACCAGGCCTCCCAGGTCCCTCTCCGTGGAGCTGCTCTCCAGCAGGTCAGCCCCTATTCTGTATTGACGCCTGGGGTTATTCCTCCCCAGGTGCATGACCCTGTACTTGTCCTTGTTGAACCTCATGAGGTTCCTCTCTGCCCAACTCTCCAGCCTGTCCACATCCCTCTGAATGGCAGGACAGCCCTTCGGAGTATCAGCCACTGCACTCAGCTTGGTATCATTTGCAAACTTCCTCAGGGTGCACTCTATGCCCTCGTCCAAGTTATTAATGAACAAATTGAACAGCACCGGGCCCAGTACTGTTTCCTGAAGGACACAGGCCTCCAAGTAGATTTGGCCCCATTTATCACTATCCTCTGAGCTCTGCTATTCAGCCACTTCTCAATCCACCTCACTGTCCACTCATCTAACCCACACTTCCTGAGCTTCCCCATGAGGATGTTATAGGAGATGGTGTCAAAAGCTTTGCTGAAGTCAAGGTAGACAACATCTGCATCTCTCCCATCGTCCATCCAGACAGTCACCCCATCGTAGAAGGCTGTCAGGTATTTTCAGCAACCTCTGTCATCAAGCACCCACTCCATTCAGCAGCGGACTAACATTTTCCATAGTCTTCCTCCTACTGCTGATGTATTCCTGTTGACAGGAAAGGCACGTGACATCCCTTGCTAGCTCTAATTCCACATGGGCCTTGACCTTCCTCATTGCATCCCTGCACTTTCTGACAACGTTCCTATATTCTTCCCATGTGGCCTGGCCCTTCTTCCACATTATGTATGTTCTCTTTTTCTCATTAAGTTTACCAAACAACTCCTTGCCCATCCACATAGGTCTCCTGCCTGCCTTGCTCAACTTCTTTCTTGTAAGAATGCAGCAATCCTGAGCTTGCAGAAAGTGGTGGTATTTGAATATTTGCCAACTCTCCTGGATCTACTTTCCTTCTGGGACCCTAGCCCAGGAAACTTCTCCAAAGAACTCCCTGAAGAGGTCAAAGCTAGCTCTCCTAAAGTCTAAGGCTGTAATCCTACTTCTCGCTCAGCTTCTTCCACGTAGGTTTGGGAATGCCAACATCTCATGGTCACTGCAGCCAAGACTGCCCCCAAACCTCACATTTCCAACTAGATCATCTCTGTTTGTTAGTATCAGGTCTAACAGTGCTCCTGCATCAAGATGTTATCTGCAGTGTTCTGCAGAAACCTCCTGGACTGTCTATTCCTGGATGTGTGACTATACCAGCAGACATCAGGGTGGTTGAAGTCCCCCATAAGGACCAGAGCCTGTGATTGAGAGGCTTCTTGTAGCTGCCTGTAGAAGGTCTCATCCACTTCCTCTTCCAGGTCAGGAGAGCTGTAGTAAACTGTGAGGACAGTCTCACCCTTGTTGGCCTGCTCTTTTATCCTCACCCACAGGCCCTTGACTTGTGCTTCTTCCTCCCCTATGCTGAGTTCTGTACATTCCATTTGGTCTCTCATGTGAAGCGCAGCTCCACCACCTCACCTTCCTGGCCTGTCCTTCCTGAAAAGCCTAAAGCCATCCATGACCACCTTCCAGTCATGAGAGCTGTCCCATCATGCCTTAGCAATTAAAGTATGTTCATTCATGGGCCTGCAACCACACACACATCCCCAATTGCCTTTGTTTATTCCCTGTTCTGTGTGCATTTACATGGGGTGCATTTGCATTTCAGTTGAACTCCCAATGTGTCTCTCATTTTAGCTGAGGCAGCTGCAGTTTGACTATGTGAGCCTTCAGAAGTTCCCGTATTTTGCCATTAGCCTCTCCAGGCTTTTGCATCCTTCACAGGCTCTGTTTGTTTGTTTGGATAACCTCTGTGAGAACTATGGTAAAGTAATAGAAGGATATTAAGGAACACCTGGGTATAATGCTCTGGTATGTCCTTCACATCTCGATGGGAGAAGTAATAAGTCCTTTTCCATGGGAGATATAATGCAATTTTTTTACATATTGCATCCAGGAGCTTTATTGTATTCCATATCTGCTTATAGAAGAAGTGTATGAAGAGTTCCTTTTCAGAGTTCACTAGGAGGTGAGCACACTGGCAGTGCACATGGTCAGAGAACAAAATGAATTCTCATGCTGCCTGTAGGGATGAGGCTGGGGCTGGATCTCCGGAGGACCAGGAGGGCAGGGCCCAGCAGGCTTTGAGGGCCCTCAGGGACCTGACAAACACAGGTCACATAAAACTTCCATCTCTAAGATAAAAAAAAGAAATATATCCCATATAATTCATCCACTTTGTCTTGTGCTCAGTGAATTCTGGGACAGGGCTCAGAAAATAAGCCATTGCTTTGTTGCTCTCTCTCAAGTGCAGAGCTATTCAATAACAATAACAATTACGAACTTTAATATCAAGCCTTAGTGTTTCATTTCAGGGAGGTCCCTGTGGTCTTCACTGGAACACAGTAGAGGCAAAGTGAATAGTCTGCAGTCTCTCTATAAATTATATTTGGATAAAGACAGGATAGCAAGAGTATATAAATTGAACACATAGGCAGCAGAAGAGTAGCAAGATGAAAAGAAAACAGGAAAAAATGGAGTTTGGAGAAACTGTTAGAAATAAGAGAACACAGAAAATAAAAGGATAGTGCGTTTTCATAAAAAAACAAGTGTCTTGTTCACATTTATTTTCATTTCTTTTGGTGCAATTAAATTTATATTAAACATAGACAGTATTAAACTCAGGCATCCATAATACCTAAATCTGTATATAGAAAATGTGTTACAGATAGCTGAATAAAATTTAACAAGACTGACTGCATATCAGCTTGTGTAGATGCATTCTGTTATTTTACAGTATTATCCAGAAGCATCATTAAAATTCATAGACTCAAGTAACTCCCTTGGTGACAGTGGAATCATGCCAATTTTTGCCAATAGAGATATTCTGGAATCAGAAAACTGGACAAAGACTGGTTTGGTAGCATCCCACAGCTCATCTCTAATTAGGAAAAATTCTCAATGCTTGCATGGCACAGCTGAACGCTGCTGCTACGGCCCTGCTTTGTATCTATGGAAACATTTTTCAGCTTCCCAACACCTCTCACACAGGAATCCTAGAAGATTCAGAGTGGAGTAGGTGTGCCATGAAGTGTGACCTAAGGATAATTCTAAAAGAAGAAAACAACCTTATCATGCAACATGCGAAGATTTTACACTTCATTGGTGAAGCATACAGTGAATCGTAGACAACACCTTCCTACTGCAAAAAAAGCTATCTAATTCAAGACTGAGGTTTCAGAAGCTGTTTTCATCAAATACTTAACTACAGAAAAATAGGAAATACTACTGACTTTTTGGACATTTCTTAGGTTGGTGGATGTGTAAATTCAGGGCGGCCTGTTCACCTAACTTAAAAAGGCAAGGAGGTTTTGACTGATGGCTTATAAATAGCTCATTCTGTCACTGCCTAAAATTTCCACAACGTCATATGATGGCAAGTCAGGCCTAGCATAATTTATTAGAAATAAAATTATCCAACAATTCACAGAATTTTAGCATTTCTCTTAATAACATGAACGTTAAAATAACTAACATTCTCTTACCATTTATTGGTCACTATACTCAGAAATAAGTTTAAAGAGATCTTTTTGAAGATAATTGCTGTAATATATGACTCTACAAAACAAGAAAAGAAACACCCATCCACTCATGACATAGATTCTGTGACAGCACTGGTCTCCTCTGCATCAACTAAATGCTAAAAATTGCTGTACAGAAGGTGGTTTTGGGGAATAGCTTCCCAGGAGGCAAAGATGGAATAGAAAGGATTGAAAAAGATGGACATCTATGAACACACTAGAAACATGAGGAAGGCCAAGGAAAATCCCATGGCTAAAGATACAGGCAGACCTCATGAAAAATACTATGCTAGCTAGAAAAATACTAGCTACCCTATGTCTTTTTTGCCTTAGTTTTCACTGGTTAGGTCAGGCTTCCCAAGTCTTTGTGGAGAGTAGAAGAAGATTGAATTAGAGAGCAATAAACACACACTGAACCCCTACAAGTGTATAGGACCACTTGAGGTGCATCCAAGGATACCCAGAGAACTCTGATGTCTTTTCAAGACTACTTTTTATCATTTTTGAAATGTTGAAGTACCTGAGTGAGAGGGTCTCTGATGGCAAAATAATGTAAATGTTATTTATTCTTACCTGTTACCATGGCAGAGAGTGATAATCTGCTGAATTATAGACCAGATATATTTTGACCACAGTGCTCAAAAGTATGGAAGGATTTTGCAGCCACAGGGAGGGCAAGAAAGGGACTTTACACAGTCACCATAGATTTACTAAAGGTAAGTCATGCCTGATCGCTCTGACTGCCTTGTATGATAAGATGACAAAAGAGAAAGCAAGGGATGTTGATTAGCTTGACTTCATTAAGGCTCTCAATATGATCTGCCTATCATCTTTGTAGCTAGAGATACAGGCATAATGGATGAACTGTACAGTGTGTGAAAAACTGTCTGGATTAGTGAGCTCAAGGAGTTTGTCACTAGTTTAATTGGCGGACAATTATGAATGACTTTTCACAGAGGCTTACACTTACTGTTTAATGTCTTTATTGATGCTTTGGGTGATGGGGAGTTGTCACAGAACGAGTGGTGGCGGGGGTGGTCTTGCAGACAACACCAAACTGGGAGAACATCTGATGCATTGGAAAGTAGAGATCTATTTAGAAGGACCTCAAGAAGTTGGAGAAATAGACCTCATGAACCTCATGAAGTTCAGCAAAGGCCATTCAAATGACTGATACATGGGATGGAAGGTAGGTAGCTGTGATATTAATACTAAGTAGGAGTTCTGAAGAAAAGGACCTGAGTATCCTGAAATGGGGTAACCTATCATCCTTAGAGTGACGGTCCTTTAATGCTAGAGGGATGTTGACAAACTGCAGTGTCCAGCAGAAGCCTACTAAGGTGATTACATGGTTAAATACAGCACATGACATACAAAGAGGGGCTGAAGTGCTGAATTTACTGAACAACTTCAGTCTTTGCCTACCTAAAGATGGTGTTAAATAAAAGATGGAGCCAATCTCAGAGATATATGGCCAAAGGATAAGAGACAACAGCCACAAGATCTGTAGAAAGAAAAAAATCAACCATATAGAAGGGAAATAATTCCCAGGGTCAGTGGTTAAGCCTTGGAAGAGATGTCCGAGGAAGTTGTGCAGTCTTTGTCTTGTCGATATTCAAAGATGATCCTGACAAGGCAACCTGCTTTCACTTCAAATTTGCTTGACTTTCAATAGAAAACTCAATTTGAGACCTCCAGACCTCTAAAATTTCTCTGTGACTTAAGAGTTGAACTTTTTCTAGTTAAATTGTCCAGCCTTGATGCAGAGAGATTTTGCTAAGAATTAGTAACTATTTAGAGGCTCTTTTTATTCTTTTTCTATATTACAATGGAAATGTGAATGACTTTCTTGGTCTGTAATTTTAGCTGGCTAAAGTCCTGAAGGTGTTAAGTAGAGGAAATGGAGAATGGGCCAGGCACAGTTTAAAAAAGATAATTTAGAATGATTATCCATTTTCATGTTAGAATAGCCTGAAAGCCCTTCTATACTGACACCTACTTGTGATAGAGCTATCATAGGAATGTACTGTTGATCGCAGGCATGGACAAGCTCAACATATGAACCCTGTAGATCATAACTGGGAAGATTATATGAAAGATGCACGTAATTGTCATAATTTCTTATGGTACAAGTGCCTGTCTCTAACAGTCATCCCCATATAAATAGGAAAGAAAATTTGATTTTCTGCATAAACCCTTGAGAACAATTTTTCTCATTGATTCTAGGGCTAAAAGAGCAATCCTTGTTCTTATTATAAACAGAAAAAGTACGTATGTACAGAATGCTGTATGTAGATAAAAGGAAGAAATTATTCCCTAAGCTCTGTCCTACATATGACATGTTTCTCCCAGTATAATAATAATAATAAAGAAAAAGTTGTTATATTGTCTACTGTTTTATTAACTGTGTTTTGAGATTATCTTTTCTTCTCTAAAATTAATCCCAAAAGAATTCCAATAAATATAGTGGCCTTTTGAGTTTTACAGTTAAAATTCACTTAAAGCCAAACACCATTCCTATAGGTCATGTTAGAATAAATGGAAAACCTGGTAGTTAAAACATTCGCTCTTGTATTTTATTTTTTTTTTGTAAACGATGAGTATGAACAACTCTATGAACTGTGGTTCTATAGGAACTCAAAACTGAAAACTGAAGTGGTCTGATGGTGACCTGATTTAAACCGCTGTCTGGGTAGCTATGCTACTGTTCTCCAGAACAGACAAAAACTCCCTGTGGGACACATTAAAGGCAGACTTCAGTGCACTGAACATTAATTCAGATGTATCACAACAGGGAAAAATCCTTACCAGAAGGGAAAGCTATTTTGCCTTTTTGCTCTGTAATTTCTCTGGCTCCATGACCACCGTGCAGGAGCTTCCAGTGACTGAGGGAGTTCTCACCTTTCCTTCTCAAATCAGCTTCCTTTACACAGGACATTTTTATTTTAAAACCCGTTTCACACTTCTTTGAACCATACAAGTGGGAGTGAGAGATATCCTGCCTTTAGTGTGATTCTGGACACAGAAATTTAAAGCCAATTTTGCAAGCAGAGAGGCAACAAGCAGACGACTGAAATTTGGGGCTAGGAGGGAGCCAGCAGACTGACTGTGTAAACGTAGTGAATTAAAGTAGGTTTATTTATATTTTCATTTTGCTTTCCTTCTTATTGTGCTTGAGATTTAAACAGAACATATCAAAAATAGCATTAAAAAAACTATTAAAAAGTGTCAGCCAAAACAAATCAAAATATTAATGTACAACATAAAAGCTTAAATTCTGAAAACTTTGAAAAAGATTGAAATATATACAAGAGGACAAAGATTAGCATAAATAATTAAATACTTATTCAAATGCGGAGTAAATCCAGGGTACTATTTCCAAAATGCATAAATAAGAAGCCTATACTGCACTTGTCATCAGTGAGTCTTACACCACTAAGTGCTTAAATCACTTTTGAAGCTTAGGCTTAATAATCTGAATAATTCAGGTACTTCTGGCAACTTTATTTCCAGTTCTCTACAGAAAATCCTTTATTAAATGCTGATACACCAAAATCAATTACAGAACTTCCACTGATTTTAATGAAGCCAGAATTTTACCCAAAGTCTATTAAAATAATTTGATTCAGCTTCATGACATAAGAGTCTCTCAAAAGAGACTGCCTGTTCACTGAACTTTTGCAGAATGTTACTTCACTGCAACCTTTCCCCAGAGGGGAAATGTACTCCAGAATGTGAGGTTGTGTTTTCTTTAAAATTGTTGGTTTTGCAGTCCAGCTTTCAGCATAAATTCTAGGAAAGCACCATAGTGTGCAGCAGCAAGTGCAGCAGGAGCAGTGCGGCCTTATCAGGAACAAGAACAGAAGCTGTAATGTTTGATACTAATGGTTTGTTAAACAAGTAGGCTAAAAAAATTGATCTTAGAAATACTGAAAATTGATACTATGTGAGAGCATCAAACAAACTCAGTGTGGAGTAAATAAGAATGCAGTAGTGAAAGTACTACTCATGAACATCTTTCACTTAAGAAACAAAAACAAGTTTTCCTTATTTTATCCCCCAATATACAAGAATATATGTAATACATATAAAATACTTAAAACTATAGCAATTTAATGATTTATCAAGTCAAAACTGTGTGGCTCTTGAGTTTATAAGACTTGACATATAGAAAATCATTTCTGACTGAATATTTTCTTCTTTTAGCTTTCTGTTGATGCAGATGTGATCTGGCATGTTCTCTACGTGTACCATTGACACAGTAGCACTTAACAAAGGTAATTACCTGTGAATTTGGGATTTTACCATGATTTCTCAAATATTCATTCTTTCACTCTTTAAGTTTTATTTAGGAACCTTGGAATTTGCTTTTCTTTTCAGGCAGGTTTTGGTAAGTCAGGAGCCTTAAAGAAAACAAGGTAAAATTTTATTATTTAGAAAAAAATCTGTTTCTGTAAAGAAGTCCTTCTGCATGCTGGACCTGGATCTCTGAAAAACATGTAACTAACATAATAGTTACCCCAAAACCTGTAGGCATATTTTGTGCTACGAAGAGGACCAAGAAAAGTATGGGCCAAAACTTAAGTTAGGGTAAAACTAATCTGAAAAACTGTCTGAAGAACTCAGCATGCAAATGGACACTTCCAACTCCTGCACTAGTGTCTTAGCCTTTCCTGCTCTTAACGAGGTGTCCCTAGCCAGGTCTCTCTTCTGACCAGCACTTGGTGGACATCTTACATACGTCTGTGTGCTGAGGCAGTAATAACTGAATTCACCTGTGGTGTCACATGGCATGTTCATACTGATAATATAACTGTATTTAATCTCTTTATTGAATCTCATTATTGAGTATTTGACCGTTTTATTTTATTTTTTGTGGACTATTAAAGAGAGATCTTCTCTCTGTGACCATTAAAGAGAGATTTTCTCTGTGTGAGAATGGATATTTCACAAAACTCAATTTTGGGATAGATGTTTCCTTGATTCCTACAAGCATAAAGACCTAGTACAGGTCCTGTGAGCACAGTGACTCATGATCTTTTGGGACATCTATTTTGTCTGCTTTTTGGAGTTTCAGTATCAACCTTTCTTCTGACTAGAAAAACTTACTGTTCATCATCATTACTTTACTTTTGGTGAGCAAGCCTTTAAAACACTCAGAATCATCACTTCAAGAGGAATGTATTATTATCAATGGGTAGCAAACATTTCACACTGGTAAAAGTGTTTTTATTTCTTATAGAACACATATATTTTACCTATTCCTAGAAACAGCCTGAAGTGATAATCTTACTATTACCTAAACAGTTTTTTTGGTTAGAGTCATCATGTACAAAGTTCAATGCTTACTTCAAGATTGGATGTATTCTGGAATAACGATTTTTTGGATATGCGCTCAGTCAAGGCCCTGGAGGAGATTATCTAAAGTCCTTAAAAGTTGAGGAAAAGCAGATGCAGAAAGTGGGAGTGAATCACTGCTGAAGCCCTCCACCTGAAGAGATTTGGTTGTGTAAGATTTTGCCGTTGAGGAAAGCTGGCACTACAGATGTAAGAGGTGACAGAAAACTGAGAAATAAATCACAGTTAGAAATGGAAAAATGAACTTTTTTTCTGATTTGGCTTACTGAAGCACATCTTTTGCCTAATGTGAGTCACTTTCCTAGCTCTTCTTTTCCTCAAACACAGATACTTAGAGGCACAAACAGAGAAAACATGGTTTAAAACAAGCTGTAGTACAGGTAGGTGAGGAAGACGTTTGTAACAGCTGTAGATAACCATTTCTCCACATAGAGAATTACTTGCAGCCTGCAGACTTGACGTGGTACTTTTTGCTATCTCTGACAAACAAATTATGAGCAATAGCATAGGGCTAAACCGTAGCTGTCTCTCATTCATTTAATACTCCCAAAATCATGGAAGAAGGGAGCTTAGAGCATAGCCTATCCTAATTGACAGGTTTTCTTACTGGAAACCTCCGCAGGAAGGGGAATATGGGTCATGTATGTGAACGATATATGGCACTTAGATATTCTTCTCTTCTGATGATTAGAGTGGAGTTAGATTTAAAAAATGACATGGAAATATCATAATACTACTAAAAAAAAAAAAAAAGAATAAATTGAGGGTGAGGAGGACATAATCTATCTTCATAATCTCAGAAAGGAAACAATCTTCATATTGTAATATTTTGTCATTTTAGACACTGTTTACTTCTCCATTATCAGCAGTATTTTCATAAGAAGGTGAAAATTATGTAATAGACACTGCAGTGAAAAAAAGAGTATTAGTACAGTGTATTAGCATGATATGGAAAAGAAAATAGATACATTACTGTAAGTTCTGAATTATGAGAAAAAAGTAAGTACTGCATGGGAGGATATGGTATTGTCTTATATCAGTCTGGTTACGGCAGTGAACTACATGTAGGAGTATCACACCATTTATCTACAGCAGCAGAGGTTATTTGATCACCTGAAGCAGTTTGGATGGACATCTTCAAGTTCATGGGAGGAGCTCTAGGGGCTCTTGGTGCTCACATCTACTGGGAAAGAACAGGTTGGTTGACAATTTATGGGCAGAAAGATCCACAATTGGGTTGGTTAGAAATATGAATCTAATTTCCACTTCTACACTGGCCAGAATATCTTACTCAATGGCATTTATTATTTCTTTTGCCAATCACACTCTGATAGACGGCAAAATGATGCAGAGCTGAGAGTATTTTCTTGCCATGTTTGAGACTGCAGTGGTCCCACCAGGGCTTCGGGATCAGATGATTTTTCTTTTGATGCCAAAGAAAAAGTCATCAGAGGAGGTAAAAGCTGTGAAATTGTTATCATCCTGCAACCACTTTCTCCTGCGAGAGCTGAGTTACATTTTACTTCTATGATAAAAAAGAAAGAAAAAAACAAACAAACCTCCAGCTTTTAGAAGTTGTAAAAATGAAATAGTAAAGCTCAGCAAAATCCATCAATCTGTAAACACCTCAGATGCCTGGAAACTGTGCCCAGAGAGACCTATGTAACATATCCCATGCACCCCAAGCTCCACGGAGCCTGCGAATTCTCCCTTCTTCTCTATTTACACTTTCTCCTTGAAAGCTTTAGCACGTTAATTTTATCTTTTAGCAGTTGTACCAGATTGGATAGCAATTGTATCAGTTTGGATCACTTTTTGGACCAGACTTCATTAACATGTTGTATTTAACACAGTTCTGTATCTCAACAAGCTTGTACTTCTGAAAGAGCAGGATTTCAGGTTTTCATCCCTTCTAAAAATTTCAGTCACCAATTGTTTTCTCCTTTGCTCTCTGGTTCATTGTGTCAGTCCTCATTTGCAATCATTTATTGGTGCTGGCTATGGTAGTAGAGAATTACTTAGAGGTATGTAGCTGTAGAAGAAGTTACCATAGTGAAATAAAAGAGCAGGAAAAAAATTGAAGAGACAACCAGTGTCTTTGAGGCTTGTTATTTGTTTGATGGGGGGTAAACAGAGGTCCTTAGAAATCTATAACAGTGTAAAGAAATGAAGTTGATGTGCATTACACTACCACACTACAAAACTGTATATTTTCCTGAGGGAGAAAAAGAAGAACAAAACAATTTTATCATGGATGAGTTTCAGATTCAGTATGAAATGCCCATGCTAGATAATCGGAATCAGTCTATTTACAATCAAATAAAATAATTATGTGGTAGTTCACAATATATTTCAGATTAGTAGTTGTAATGAGAAATGCATTTAGGTAATGAATAAAATACAAACTGTAAGATTACTTACAGAGTCTTGGTCTTCATCTCAGTCCTTACTTGGAAGAATCACCTCAATTCATAAGCTTCCAGGACCACCATTCTCAGTTTTTCTACTCAAACTCTCAAGAAAGCAGGCCAACTAGTAGTAACTACCAGTATGGATTTCCAAAGACACCATTTATTCCTATGTGAGATTAAGCTAGATGTAGCACAAGTTACTTTTTTTTTCTTTTTTTTTTCCAGAACTCCAAGATATTTCATTGACTCTGCCTGTAAGGTAAAAGTACAGAAACAATAAAGCAAAATGTTAGGAAACAAAAGGTTACCTGATTGTTTCAGCACTCAAGGTTTGGTTTGCATGTTACTTGACACTGTCTGAGAATAGGGAAAAGACAAATCTGTTTATGAGAATTAATATTTTCTTAAAAGCGTTGAACAGCTTATTAATAATCCTTATGATGACATTTAAGTTTGTAAAATGTCCGTGGTACTTTTTACAAAAGAGGGACTTGTTCACTTCAATCATAATGAATAGTCAAGAGAACATTTTTTGAGCTATATTCAGTAAAAGATCAGACAAATACAGACATGTTTTAATCTAAAAGGCTTATTGGGGAAAAAAATAGTAATAAAGCATACAGCTAAAGAAAAAATAATCTAAAATGCAAGTACTGATTGCTTTACATTAAACAAACAAATCAGTGATCTGTTCTGAATATCACTGGTCTTACTAGTCTTCAAAAAGTCATAAATGCAGCATTTTGAAAGACAGATTCTCCACTTGATGAGTTAGCTCCATTTTGCTTTGTTTCATTTTTCCTATTTTTTTCTTTCTCAGAGAAAAAAAAACAGTGATTTTATACTGGTCTTCTTGACTAGTATTAAAAACTGATGAGCAGAAAATTAAACCAAGTGGTTTATTCATCAGAATAATATAAAATAACCTTATTTAAAAATTAAGTGAACATCTTTTGGGCATAGACCAAAAAAAGAGCATATGATATAAATTATCAGTGCCGCTTGCAAACTCAGAGGGAAACTGTAATGCAGTTGGACTGGAAATATGTGGAAAAAAAAATGACTTCTTGAGATCCTGTGTTGCTCTGTTACAAGCCGACTCCATAATATTTTAACTAACTCCATTAACTTCACCAGTTTATGTGGCCACCACACAAGAGTGTCATATATATATGACATATATATATATATATAGTGCCTATAGAGACCTACTCTCTCTAAGAAAAATCAGAAGTTACTTCAGTTTACTTGGGGAATGATTACACACACCTTGGAACATTCATATTATGGGTGAAAATATGTTAAAAAAAAAGATATCATATAGTAAGTGTAGTGGGATAGTGCATTGGTCAGTGAAAGACAAAGTACTAGGACATTTTCTTCTCCACTAGCAATTTCTGCATAATCGGTACTGCATTAGATCTTCAAACCCCTATATGCTTTTCATTAATTTGTTTATTCACTCATACACTGTGCTTTTTAAATGTTTATTCTCACTAGAAAGGGATTTTAGTACTCCTGTATGCAATTTAGGATACGATGGAAAAGATGAAGAACTAATCAAGCATTTCAGAATGTTGGGAAACAAATTGAATTTGCTTTAGTTTAGATTTTGATTAGAGATTAGTTTAGTTTCTAATTACAGTTGGGAAATTTCCATCTTCCTCGGATCACCAAAAGCTAACTGACTTCATCTGACAGACTGCACATACCTTGGGTAGCAAATGACATCATGATGTGGCACATCCAAGGTGAATGTCACCACTAGCTAGCAATAATTTGTGCTAATGTAATGCCTCATGTAAAGCACCAGATACTCCTCCAACTATAAATAGTGGTGCCAGACTGTGGTAGGCAGTTTGACTGACAAGCAAGGACTTACGACAGCAGCAAGACACAGTAGCTCAGGAAGGGCACTGAAGAAGAGTTCAGGAAAGTAGTACTGTTATTACAAATCTACTAAATTATACTGACAACAAACTCTTCTAAACTTTGGCAGCAATAGTAAGGACTGCTGCCCCTTGTCTCTTTTCCTGCAGTGGTGAAACAACGGGAGACGTCAAACAGAGCTAAAACTCTAGCTGTCATTAGCGTGGCCCTCTGCAAGATATAGATGTCAGACCCCTATAGGAGCATATGTGGATAGAGTTAGATGGCAATACATGTTCACACAAACTAATGAAAGGGTCATCACAGTGCTGAAAAAGACAGCTTGTAAGTAGTAGTTGGCATGAAATGTAACGCCTTAAATCCTGCTTCTCTCAGAGATTTAGGCATCTTATCGTGGCACTGGGAACAACTTCCCCTTTAAGAAAGTTTTCAGCAGTGTTAACACTGACAAAAGCAGCTGATTAAACCTTTTATTTTTTAAAAAAATAGAAGAGAAATCATCCATTTCTTTTAAAAGATCCTGCTTTATGTACTTTTTGAAAGCTAAACCTCCGTTTTGTTCCACTTATGAAATTATAATAACTATTGATTCTGACTTCAATATGTGGCAAAAGAAACAGTGCACCCTGTAGAAATGCAGTGAATTTGATATATTAATCAATATGAAGGGTCAGTGTTACCCTGTATTGCCTCTAAGAACAAACTATTTTTTACTCTTTCTACACACTTTTTCTTTGTTCATATCATCCTTGAAATATGAGAAACAAAAAGACTACTTAACACAGAGCCTTAAAGTTTCATAGTATCAATAAAAAAATCCAAAATAGAACATATTGCATTACTGAAAACAAGACATTCAGGAACTGAGAATTTGGCCCATCAAATCTTAGTACTAAGCAAATCAAAGTCTTTTTTATAGCTCTTTCCAGGTTTCAAACTTTTTTCTACCACTTCAAAGATGAAAACACTCTTTTACTATTAAAAAAGCAGTCTAAACTAAAATGTTTATGCTATAAATGGTGTTAATGCAATAAAACTCATTTATTGTGGTAAAATAGCAAGAGCAATAACAGCAATAACTTCCTAAAGAATCTAGACCTGTTGAGACTAAATTGCCATTCAATACATTTAATAGTAGTCAAAAGAGTCACAAAGAATGAAAGT